>VMDR010001123.1:0-145607 GCA_007922815.1 Macrotus californicus
TAACCTTTGTAACCTTCCTTGCCATTTTGTGCAATACAACTTTCCAGGTTAATCTAATACATTCTAGACCTTGAGTCAGCTATTTCTTCAAGAAACACTGATTTGGTTTAGAAGAAAATGATCATTCAAAATCACATTCTAGGTTCTAACAATACTTATTGCCAATAATGTGGCTTTTTTTTCTAGGCCTTTTATATATATAAATTGTTTTTTCCCTCAAGGACACAGAGGATAATAAAATTACAACATTATTATTCATTCTATCTATTTCAATAACATTTCACACATTCCATCTCTCAGCACAACATTACAATTTTAAAATATATTTGCATATGCTCCTCTCATTCTAACCCAATTTTGTTACGGTCATCCTAAATATATGTACATCGTCAAAGACTGCAGCCATTACATATTTGTGTAGCTGCCCAGATCTGCCTTCAAAGGACTTGCTGCCCAGCTGCAGGGTGTTGGATTGTAGACAACCTACAACTGGCAGCTACATCCAGTCTACCTCAGCAGCAGAAAGCTGCCTTCCTGAGATTATATCCTTCCTAGTGCAGGCTTTACCTGGCAATTAAGAGGGGTGGACTCTAAAGGCCTTGCCTCTTTGGCCTAATGGCAGATACTCTGATGGTAAATACTTGCTCCAGAGCTTTCTACTAATTTGGGCAAGGCTTTTTTGGGCTTGTATGATAGTTAAACTTTTTCCTATGCCCAAATCTGCTTTATCCTCATTTCCTTCACAGGTGTGGATTTCTAGTGAACATTTTGTGTCCCAAGCTCTGTTTCAGTGTGTGCTTCTGGAAAACCCAACCTACAACAGCTAGTATCAGCAGTGATCTGAGAATGCAGGCCACAAGATGATATTTTGGAGCTGGTTTACTCACTGCTCATCTGGCGATGAGGAGAGTAGCTGAATTTCAAAGATAGTTCAATGCACACCACATAGGTCTGCTATGACAAAATCAGGACCCTGTCTGAGAAAATCCGGGACCTTGAAACAAGGGATATAGACATTTGGGTCATTGGTTCTGAAAATCTTGATTCCTAAGACTCCTTTGAAGCTTCCAAGCTTGCAAATGTCACCCACTCCTTATTAAAAGTCAGCATGGTCCCCATTATCTTCTCCTCACCCCCTTGCTGGAAAAAAGTAGAGTCCTTTCCTGCAAAGTAGCATGTATACCGCTCAGTAATCAACCCATTTCCTCTCCTAGCCACTCACTATGCCTAGGACTAGGGTTGAGTTGCACTAAAATCCAGCAGGGTATGTAATGGGCCCCCCATGGGAGAAAAGGATTTATAGACAAAGGGAGCTTCAAGACCTAACCACATATTCCAGCAGAAGCTTGCTTGGGTCTGGATTCTGAGAATGACTGATCAAGAGTCCAGAAGATAAAACTGGACAGGGAAGAGTTCATTGATGTGAGAGCGTTCTATGGAGACATAGGATTTCCTATATTGGCAAGACACTTAGGAGACAGTCTGAACTCCCTAGGAGGAGGGCTTCTAGAAGTATTGAAAAAGCAGTAGCTCTCACTAAGCAGGGTTGAAATGCCAGGCTTGCCATGAAAGACAGCAAATGAAGAGATTAAAATTCTCAGGTTATCAGGCATGCTAGAATGGATATCCCATCTACAACCAGAAGACCTGCTAGATAATTATGTTCCCCTGGAACATAATTTACACAGTATTTACAGAATTCATAAGGAACACACTAGTGAAATAAGTACCAACATAACCATAAAGCTCAGCGGAGGCTCTCTGCAGGCCAGGGCTGAGAGTAAAGGAGGCTGTTACAGTGCTTAGCCTGATGATAACAATGGGGATAACAGGACCCTGATCATCTAACAGAGGCCAGGTGGCAGCACTGCTGTTAACGTCTCTATCAACTTGAAATTCTCTTTGGTTCCTTATCAATTATTTTCAGTCACTTTTTAAATCTCCTTTTAAATGCCTTCTTTTTACAGCTTATTAAATATAATTTGCATTCTACTTTTGAAAATTCCAATATATTCCAGCTTTGTCCTTGTGTTTCTGCAGTTTACTGTGTCTTCTGATTCTAGCCCATGATGTGTGTGTTTATAACTTCATATCCCTTGGAAATTTAGCTACAGGAATTTTTGAGTCCTGAAATTTTAAAGATATTCCCGCAGGGAGGATTTTCATTTGATTCTTCCAGGGACCTGGGTGGACAACGCATCCTGAGTCCTCTTTAAAATAAGTATTCAGCTTGGAGGTTGGCTTTCTTAGGGTTCCTGTGAATTTTGGCCCCAGAGACAAGTGAAGGTAAACTTGGGGTTACGAATCCTTGCAGAAGACTTCTGCCTTATTTTCCTCCACTCAGAACCAAAATCAAGACATGGAAAGATCCCCACTGTCCCTCTCTGCAGTGTGGGGTTTTCTTAAGCCCTAATTTACCACTGAGGATGTTGCCTTCCCATGATGTTGGCTTTCTGCAGGACTCTCAGATCTGACTCCCCTCCCACTTTCCATGGGCTCTGTCTGCTACCCAGTTTGAGTCTAAGCTCTAGGAAACTAAGGATTCATAAATGCCCTGTGGCAAATGCTGTCTAGACTTGTCATTGCAAGGCTTTGAAGATTTCTTTTTCTTTCTCACCAACTCAGCAAAGCATTTGAATAAATTACTCAGCACCTTTAGGAGTTCTAAACTTGGAGAGTTTCTCCAGTTTCTGCCATGTCATAAGAAACAGAAGTTCTCTTCCTTTGAGTTTCCACAATCATGTTAAATTTCCTTTGTTCCATGTATTTTTTAGATTGTCTCCATGGACAAATCTCCTTTTTACTCATCCTCGTATATGACAGGATCTATATACTCTGAATCTTTGGAGACAGCAGGGTGTATGAGTTGTCCTTGGATCCACTCTAACTCATAGGCTAACGGATGACTCCTCCCCTGGTTCTACAGTTAAAGTCGGATGCCATTCACAGCTCAAGTTGCTGCAATTTGTAACAGACTTCCTTTTAGATCAGCTTCAGTGGCATTTTCTCCTATATCATTGTTCCAGGTTCTAATGCTCTGAACAAACATGGCTCTAGAAAATCTAGTTCCCAGCGTGTATCGTTATCAACACTATTTTTCTCTCTTACTGAAACTACTTGACTCACGAGAACACCCATCAAAATCCAAGGTCCCACCACCAGCTTCTCCAACTCTCCCGTCCATTCTCCTCCCCAGTTCCTAGTCATTGTTGCCACTGGTTCAGTAGCTTTTCCCAATACACTCACTGACATCACTTTCATAGCCAATGAGACTAAATTTGTCTTTCTATGAACAGAGGAAGCTGGCTACATGGTAGAGAACAACTTACAGGAAACCTCAAAGTGCTCTACCCCATGTCCTAAAGGAATAGTTCCCTATTTCCTGGCTTGTGAAAAGCCTCAGCCTCTGATCAACAAAGCAGTTATCAATGGGTTCTGAAGTAAATTTCTCCCCCAGGTGTTCTGTTCTGTGAAGTTTTAAGTGAGCCTGGCATGTGCCATGAAGAAACCTACATAGAATTTTTTCCCCAGTTTGTTCCATCTCCCTGTACTTAAGAGATTCTTCTTAGATTCTACCATTAGGTGCTCCATAATGTTTGCTTCAGTTGGGTTTTGTCTTTTCTATAGTTCTCTGGGGGTATCTATGCCATTGGGATATTTTGAGAAGCTACAGTTCCCTTTGCTGGCCTGCACAAATTATGTAAAAATAGGATGCTTTCACCCAAAGTTTCTGTCTTCCACATTCTGGGTAAGTTGGTAAATGTTTTCAAAGGAGGCTGGGACCCTCACAACTGGCGGAGGGATTCCAAATATTGGGACCAGACTTCAGAGTGGTGACCCGGCACGGGTCTTCTACAACAATGCATACCAGTCAATAGGGGAAAAAGTCAACTCAGCTGTACAAGCTACGTCTATGGTTTCAGAAAAGTAGTCATATAGCACCACCTCCTGCTCCTCCCTCTGACCTCATTCTCTGGTCCACTTCTCTCAACATGGAGCCCAGTATTCAAAGCTTTTGTTGTCTTAGGTTTTCTCCTGGTGACAATGCCTCCTCATTCCCCTACTGTCTAAGTCCTTGAATTCCTTAGCAGGCTTTTACAATTGCAGAAGTTTCACATACAATTGCTGGTTTACGGAATGAAGTAAAAACAGAGAAGCCCTTGGAGATTGGTCATCCTGTTCTTGGGTGCGTCAGGATTCCTTTTGCTGCCAGAATTAAGTCCAGACAGCTCCTCTGCAACTTTCCGAGACAGTAAGGCAAATTAAGAATTTCTCATGTGCATTTCCCAATGTTCCTGCTATTCAGTGAATGAGTATATTGCCAATGATTCCTGTATCAGTCGATCTGGGTAGATGGCATCCAGAAACCTCATGCAGATTAATATCATTTTCTAAGCATATGCATTTTAAGAACCTCACTCATACTATTAACAAATGAACTTTCCCTTGCTAACTGAAGAACTGAGGAAGTGGTCAGGCGTGGGAGCTCTCAAGATTGTGGCCTCAATGACAAAATTATTAAATAATTTCACAATTCAGCAACCTTACTCAAGGATGACGGATAAGTGCCAGTTTTAGGAAAGTCTTCAGTGTTGGACTAAAGGCCTCTGTCATTGGACCCGCTTATTCGATGTTACAGATGACACAAAGCTAGGAAGAACCACTACTGGGTAGACTGACAAATTAAGATTCAGTGAACAAGCAAGAACAATGGCCTAAAACAAATGAAAGGGGAGGAGAGAGAAGTTTTTAATGATAAAGTTACCTGCATTTAGATTAAAATATTTAATTGCTTTAGACCATAACAGTCTAATCCAGGAAAGCCCTAATTTAATAGCAGTTTCTGTAGAAATACCATGAGGTTTTCATCTATCAGACATTAAATATTAAATAATCATACAATCTGATTTCTTTCAAAAAAATGCTATAACGCCATCAGCCTAAATCCAGACCAAGGAAGATTTCAACCTTCTATCCTCCACACTGTTAGGACCCTCCTGGTGTGGCATTTAGGTGACACCTTTGGAGGACAACAGAAAATGTGGGCATCCCTCGTCAACAGGAACCTGGACTGTAAAGGATGTGGAAACTCTCCCAGGATCTAGAAACTGCCACCTGAGAAACAATAAGCTAAATCAGGATAGAAAAGAGATCTCTATCTTTAAATACTTAAAGTGCTGTCAAATGAAAAAGGAAACAAATTTACCTCTGTTTGCTCCATTTCATAGAACTCGGGCCAAGGAATCCAAGTTTCTGGGAGGCGGACTAACTTCAACTTCTAAAAGGATGTCTAATCAACTTCAGCTGCACCATATGGCATGGGCTACCCCATAACGCAGTGAAATCTTTGTCAGTGGAATTATCCTAAAAGAGTCTGGATGACCATCTGCTAGGAAGTTATCACAAAAAATGGGAGGGGGTGAGCGGGGATTGGACAATGACCTCTAATTTTAAGAGGCTATGATTTTAAAATTATTTCCCACTAGAGTTTTAATGACTAATACGTATAGCAGCTACCATATGACCGAAACAATGACTAATGGCACCACACCAGGCATTATCGCAGTCATTATCACAGGGTTTACGGGAGATAAAATTTTTGTCTGGGGTAGGGCAAGGAGGGTCTTCTAAATGCTTATCCACTGAGATAACTTCATCGTGTAGAAAATTGGCTTTAGTTTATATGTTTGACTGCATCGGTATCTTTGTAAGATGTTGGGGAGCCGAGGAGTGGAGGAGCAAGCAAAGGAAGAAAAGACAACATTTTATCCTTGGTCCCACAACGATCCAGGGCAGTAGAAAGTATTACACCCATTTTATAAATGAAGATACTGACACTTCGAGAAGAGCCGAAGTTCACCCCACTATAAAGACTACATCATAGCGGCAGAGATAGAAAAGAAGACAAATGAGCTTTCTCAAAGTCTTTTTTTATGGGACTCCAGATCCCTGAGATAGAAAAGAGCATTAGAGCTTCTCTATTCTAACCATACATCAGCAATACAAAGTCCTTATTAGCTTTGGAGAGTTGAATATATGCACTTGAACTAAAGGTCAACCTAGTAAGAGAAGAATAAAGCTGGCTCTTAAAACCTAATGTCTCTAATGGCTCTGCCTTCCTCAACCCCCTCCACCTAGTTTGGACCAGGCCCCTACTACAGACACCCAGTGCAGATGCATGGGTGCCTGGCCTTGGAAGCAGAGACCCCAGCAGGCCACCCCATAGTATCCTGGTGCTCACCATTGGCCTCTGGAACCAGATGGGGCCCCAGGCCAAATCTCAGGTCTTGCCAGTCCAGCCAAGACACCCAGGGAACTGTGTGTGTTCCAAACCACCCCATATGCCTGCACCCCACGGAGCAAGCCTCTGTGGGAAAGAATATAGTATTCCCAACATGCATGTGGTCAATTCCATTTCTGTGTCTGAATTGCCTGATCAGGCTGTCGATGCTTCCATAGTGCCTCAGAGAGGAGGCCCCAAGATGCCATGCTTTCTGCCCCATAATCTCCCCTCATTCCCACAGGCAGTCCTGGGTGCAGTCCAGCCTCTGAGCCAGTACAAGGAGCAGAAACTCTTGCCCTCCTGGTATGATTCACTGGCCTCTCACTTCCCAGCTAGTGACACATCCTGGCTCAAAAATAAATTTTTAATCTTCATCAAATCTTTGAAGGTGAATCAATGAGAATTGAGTGGCATAAGAAAGAAAGAAAAATAAGGAAAAGAGAAAGAAATATCTTGGTCTCTAGCATCCTTCAGAGTAGGAACTAGTCCTCTAAATTCTAAAATAAGATCTGCGAGGTCTCGGTGGCTGTGGCATTCCAATTTTCCTGGCTTCAGTCATGCTGTGCAAGGCTCTCTGAAGAATACCAAGTTGTGTAGGGTATCTCCCTGTCCACAGAGAGCTCATGCCTCCTGGGAAAACCTTGACTCTTTCGGGTCACAGTAGCGCCTTCCACCACGATCCCTTAGCAATGTACCTGTTACCTTCCCATCGAGTCTCGCACTGCACGCGGGTCACTGCTTATGTTCCTCACTACACTAGAAGCTCATTAAATCCAAGAACTAGACTCCAATCATCTTTAAATCTACAAAGCAGCGAGCACAGTGCCCGCCACACAATAACGGCTCCATAAATGTGAAATGAAGGCAGTCTTACTGGGGAGATGAAAGATATATGGGCACAAATGGTAAGAGCATGCTAGGCGGTACAAGTGCAGCATAAAGGGGAAGAAAGCCAGGTGGTGAGTCAGCTCAGTTGGCTCTGACCCCAGCTCAGCCTAAATTAATAGCTGTGTAAACTTAGACGGGTTGTTTCCTCTCACGGGGCCGGCCAATCCAGGCACCCTGGTTTCCATGTCTGTCAGATTAAGAGGTTGGTAAAGGATTTCTGGAGACTCTTTCAGAAAGAGATTCAGCAATAAGTGGGTTCCCTAAAAGGTGGGTAGCAAAGTTCTGTGTGAACTCACTACCTTCTGGTAGTGCCACCCTGAAATTCTCCCTTTGGAGGCAGAGATGTCTCCTCAGGGTTATGTCTCAGGGTCCTCTGCCACCAGGAACTGGAGGGCCTCAGGTTGACAAAACCTCTCAGTGAAGATCTGCCCCCATGGGCTTCTCTCCATACCACACCTTGCACAGCTTGCTTAAGAAAGAATTTGAGCAAGTTTTCTGGTCTCCACATTCCTGAATATACTTTTTCCCCTGTTTTGAAAATTAGAACATCTGCCTACCCCAGACTTTGAAGAACTTAAGATTCTATAATCATTCCTGCGGATCCTATTCGTCCCCTAGGACACAATTTGTCTGCCTCATTGGGAGGTGCTGCGTGTTCTCTTACCAACTATTCACCTAACTGTGATTGGCCCACATTTTCTTAATGGACCAAATGAATTTGAAAATAGAATCTGAATAGTTCAAGGTTCTTTCTATTGTCCATTAACATTTCACCAGCTTACCCAAAAAATGGGTCTCTGGCTTCTTTGATGTTTCTTTTGTTCGTATTACAGTTTTAAAAGATTTCTTCTTTTTCTCAATACTATTTGAAAACTTCATCTCCTCCGGCAATTTCAGAATCCTGACTCTTCTTACAGGTTTCTGCTAACCTTGGATGAGTCACTTCCTTCCGTGTCCCATGGTTAGGGCCTTGGAAAGCTGGACTGAAGGAGAGCTCCTAAAGAAGCTACCTATTTGTAAAGATTTGTAAAATTGCTTCCTTTTTTCCTCCTTATCAGGCTCATTTCATTTGAAGAATCACAATTATCATTCTTAGACTCTCCCAAACTTTTAAACCTGCTTCTACTTTTCAGAGCCCTGGGGGTACATCTGATTGTCTAAGACATTGGCGTCCTTAAATCTAAGGAAGGTATAAGGGTTCCCAACCTTGACTACTTCTACCTAAGAGTACTTTCCCCAAATTTTCTGTCATTTCTTCACCTTTAAAGTGAGTTGTTTCTTATCGATCACCTTTGGGACTCTCCCAAATTCAAAACAGTGGCAGTCTCTGGGGAGAGAGGGAAGACACAGCCGAGGTGGAGGAACAGAGGGAACTTTGCTTGATCTAAGGAGGTTTTCCTTCTCCAGTGAAAGTGTAACCTTTGTCAATTCCAGGGGTTAGTTAGTACATTCACTTCTGTTAGATTATTTTGGGCATTCTTTCACATGTTTGTCGAAGTACAATAATATATTAAAAAAATTAAGTCCAGAATGACAGTTCCCCTGACTGCTTCCTCCATTTTCTGAGAGAGAAATTGGTGAAGTAATAACAGAATTTGTCAGCTATTCTGCTCCCTCAGACATCTCAGCCTCCCATTTCAGGGTGCACCCCTCACACTCGCTATGCAGACATAGTTCCGAAGGCGCCTCCTCCCTCCCTCTCTTTCTCCCCGTGTTGCCGTCTTTCCCTCAGCCGTGCGGTCCTTGGCACTCATTTTGATCCCCGTCTTCCTTCTCGGAACACATTTCTTTCTGACTTCTGTCTTACTTTATTTCTTCCACCTTGTCTAGGAGTCCGGAAGACATTTATTCTTTCTAATAAGTTGGGACATATTTGTGCATACTTGGGTCCTTTTGCCTTTTCCTCCTGAAAGGCACATGCTTTTACTTACAGCCCACATCAGTGGTGACCAAGCTTTCTCGGTGACAGCTAGCTGAGAAGAGATTTTGCCAGAACAGCTGTTCTAAACCACACACCATTATCTGGGTGAGGTGGTCTGTGATAACTGGACACCTGGGCCTCTGTCCCCGCCACCCCAGGGAAGTAAAGGACAGAGAAAGGGAAAAACCAAAGGGCACAAAAACCAGCCTAACTGCCTTCATAATTTCCCCGTGTCAATTCTGTGTAGGACACACAATAAAATAGAAGTGGTTAAACCAAGGTAGGAACCATGTTAACGAAATTTATGAAGGAAGCTGTCTGTGCAGGACCCTGCAGCAGATACGAAGTTGTTCAACAACAAATGCTCAGCTGGTGAGGGGGGTTTGATAAGGCACAGAAAGTCACCAGAGTGATGAGGGAAGATGAAGGCAGCATTATTCAGTCTTGAAGCTGTTCTCTTCCTATGGAACTTTATAAATCTTCTGCACAGAAAAGACAGTGAAGCCAAGTCCTGCTCTGTTTAGGTCCAGCATTGCACAAATGCATGCAGACAGCAGTGGAAAACTCAGATGGCTTTGAAAAGCAGATGGCAACTCTGTACCTGAAACCAATCACACACAGAGAATCTTAAGAGCACATTCTCTAAGTTAGCATAAAACATGGGATTGGCCAAAGAAAGTGACCAGTATACACATAATGTCCTGAATCAATGTGACACCCAGAAGAGAACAACAGAGGCAAAGGCCCAAAACTAGAATCCACCAGAAAAATGCTCTTTAATTACCCCCGGCTCAGGGTTTCACTGTTACTCCACAGAGCATGGCTTCTCATAGCAAACACCAGAACCAGAGTTGTACTACTCTGGTTGTTTCAATTTAGCATGTATATATTTGGGGGGAAACACACATGTACTCACCATGTTCTTAAGTTAACTGCTTAATAAATTCTGCGTGGTTTATTCTACAGTTTGGGTTCAGCTCCTATCAACTCCTCTTCTTATAGCTTTTATTGAAAGTCAACATAAAAGGATTTGGGGAAATGTTGTTAAGAAATATCTGAAATGGGCCCCACTGACACTGCAGTGAAGTCCATAGTGCCAGGAGAGGGAGGCTCATAAAGCTGCCACCCTTAAAGGAGTCTTACCTAAATGAGCCACATGTGACACTGCACAGGATGTTAAAACTCCTTAAAATTCATATTCTACCAGGATGGCATTTATAACATAATTGAAAAGGGTGGAATTATTACATAAAATGCTAAATGACAATAAGAGCTCAAATTAATAAATGAGATATCATGAAACAATACATGACTTATTGCTAAATGAATGTTACTGATCATCGTTGCTATAGGATATCAGAAAATTGATAAAGAAATCAAAGAATAACTAATAAATATAGACATACTCCATGTTCATGGATTTAAAGACAATATGGCCAGGATGTCAGTCCTTCCCAACTTGATCTATAGAGTCAACGCAATCCTAATCAAAATCCCAGCAAGTTATTTTACCACTATCAGTTAATTTACTCTAAAGTTTATATGGAAAGACAGAAAGACCCAGAATAGTCAACACAATGTTGAAGAAGAAGAACAGAGTTGGAGGACTGACACTACCCAACTTCAATAAAGCTACAGTAATCAAGACAATGTGGTATTAGCAAAAGAAGAGACAAACAGACCAATGGAACAGAACAGAGAGCCCAGAAATAGACCCACACAGTCAACTGACCTTTGACAAAGGAGCAAAGGCAACACCATGGAGCAAAGATAGTCTCTTCCACAAAGGGTGCTGGAACAACTGGACATCCACATGCAAAAAGATGAACCTAGTCACAGACCTTATACCCTTCACAAGAATTACCTCAGAATGGATCATAGACCTCAATGTAAAACAAAACTCTAAAACTCCTAGAAGATAACATAGATGACCTTGGCTATGATGATTACTTTCTAGATACAATGCCAACAATACAATCCATGAAAGACATCATTGATAAGCTAGACCTCATTAAAATTAAAAACTTCTGTTCTGCCAAAGACAGAATCAAGGTAATGATAAGACAAGCTACAGACTAGGAGAAAATATTTGCAAAAGACACATCTGATAAAGGACTATTGTCCAAAATACACAAAAATTCTTCAACAATAAGAAAACAAAAAATCTGATTTAAAAAAATGGACCAAACACCTTAACAGGCACCTCACCAAAGAGACAGTCAGAAGGCAATCAAGCATATGAAAAGATGTTCCACATCATATGTCATTAGAGAAATGCAAATTAAAACAACAATGAGGTAGCACTATACACCTGTTAGAATGACCAAAATCCAGAACACTGACAACATCAAATGCTGGTGAGGATGTGGAGAAATAGAAATTGCTGGTGAGAGTGTAAACTGCTACAGCCACTTTCGAAGATAGTTTGGCAATTTCTTATAAAACCAAATATTCTCTTACCATATGATCCAGCAAATTGTGCTCTTTGCTATTTACCCAAAGGAGGTGAAAACTTATGTCCATAAAATACCTGTACATGGGTGTTTATACCAGCTTTATTCATTTCGGTTGCTTGCCGAAACTTGGAAGCAACCAAGATGTCCTTCTGTAGATGAATAGATAAATAAACTGTGGTACAACCAGATAGTGGAATGTTATTCAGTGCCAAAAATAAATAAGCTATGAAGCCATGAAAAGACATGGAGGAAACTTAAATGCATTACTAAATAAAGAAACCAATCTAAAAAGGCTACATACTGTATGATTCCAACCATATGACTTTCTGGAAAAGGCAAAACAATGGAGACAGTGAAAGATCTGCAATTGACAGAGGTGCAGGGGTGGGGAGAGATAACGACGCAGAGCACAGAGGACTTTTATGGCAGTGAAAATACTCTCTTAGATCTTACAATGATGGATCCATGTCATTATACATTTGTCCAAACAGAACACAAATAGTGAACCCAAAGGTAAGCTATGGACTCTGGGTGATTGATGTGCCAGTGTAGGTTCACCCTTGGGAAAAAAATGCCCCACTCTGGCAAGTGATGTTAACAATGAGGGAGGCTGTGCATATGTGTGCAGGGGCAGGGAGAGGACATATAGGGCTCTGTACCTTCCTCTCTATTTTGTTATACATCTGAAACCGCTCTAAAAAAGTAAAGTCTTTTTTTTAAAAAAAAAAAAGCTTATGCACTGAAAAATGAGTAAAAGTTAATTTGTCACACCACTCCTGACTTGCAGAATTACAGGATGTGAACATGGGGTGGGACTTGGACAATCTCTTCTGAGCAGGAAGATGCGGCATCGAGGAAGTTCATCACTACTCCAGGCTGGGGAGCAAGGGAACCAGAACAAGACCCCAGTCCTCCAAATTCCAGTTTATATTCTTTCCCCACAGTGCCTTTCCTCTCCTGCCAATGTTTCCTACATAAGAGGCAATCAAATCAAAAAGCGATGTAAAAATATAACTAGTAAGTACATAGGAGTTTTAAGTGTCTTTGAAGAGTCTTCATGAATAAATATGATTTATTTATTCATATATGAATGTATGCAAATTATATTTGCATACATTCTAAAAATATCGAGATAGATACATTTCAGGGGTAAATAGTGAAATACATGCACTGCATGATATGAAGCTAAAGGTGTAGGTTCCCTTTATTTTAAGTGGTTTTCAGACTCCAAAGCTTCCAGTGCCTATTTCTGTGCATTTCATTTGATATTCACAATCTCCATGTACAGATTCTCACTTAATGTTGTCCATAGGTTCTGTGACTTCAAATAATGAAATCAGTTTTACCACAGGCTAATTGATATAGACAAGACTTCAGTTCCTACGGCATCTCATCAACATAACAAAATGACATTAAACAAAACTACGTTTTCCGAGGAGCTGCTGTGCAACAGGCAAGAGTGGTATTATCCCCTCTTTACAGAGGAGAAAACTCAGAATCTAACTCTTCAGACTCATAATCCAGTGCCTGTTCAAGGGCAAAGGGCTGAACTAATTTGACAACAACTTTCTCAATGGACTCTCTAGCTTTTGTTGAAAACTTCAGTACTAATGGTCGAAAAGATTCACGATGTTTGGCTCAAGAAACTTGGGAAATAATCCAGGGATACAGGCACGAGGTAAAAAGCACAAATGCTCTGTAAATTACAAAATTCTACAAAATGTTAGTGGTGGTTGACATTTTCTTTCAGGCACCATTTCCCGAGTTTCTGACCCAGAGATGGAAATGCCATTCAGTTCCAACTACAGCACAGCCGTTGAGACATCCCAGGCCCAGCTGGGCAAGGAGTCTGGGCCAGCTGGGGTGTCCCCTTAGCTCCATCAATTCCTTATGCCGCCAGACCCAGTGCTGAAGGGAGGAAATTACAGTCTTCCCATTTTATGACCTTCATGGTGTGGCTGAAGGACTTAAAACAGCCAGCCTGACTGACGGGGAGGCTGGGTGGTTTGGGAAGCCTTCTCTTCATGTTTTATTTGCTTCTGTCACAGTCTGTAGAAGTGATGAAGACTAGTCCTTCCCAGCAGCTGCCTCTGCCAGACCTGCCAACCTGCTGCCGATCTGCGGTGGGGGGCTGGGGCTGGGCAGGGTGGGCCGAATCTGGGGTGGCAGAGTTGCAGGAGACTTTTCTCAGAACCTTACATATTAAGTATGTCATACAAACTATGTGACTGAGAGGGGTCTATGTGACTCCAGGGTCGGTCCAATCTTAATTCAGATCCAAGCTCTGCCACTGCCTCCCTGTGCAGGTGTGAACAAATGACCTCATGCCTCTAATTACTTAATGTTCCATCTTCTGTAACGTGAGGACGGGAATAACCCCTTCCCCATATTCTTTCTGTAAGCATTTAGTGAGATCATGTGGGCACTTAGCATCAAACCTTGCCCCAAATAATAACTGCCAACTGTTGCTATTATTGTTATAACAACCATTATCAATTATTATCAAGGGTTTAATATACCAATGAACTGGTCGGAGCTGAATAAAGGAACCTAAGAGAATTTGGGTCCAGGATCTTTGGATCAACTGACCAGAATACTGGTTCTCCTTCCTTCTTTGAAGTGGTTAGGAGAGATTTTTCATAGAAGGGAGTGCAGGGGGAAGGCAAGTTGGGGGTAGCAGGTAAAGTGTGTTAATTTTCTTCTATATGTGTGTATGTTTTTTAAGGGAAAAGGAGGAAAAAGCCTCCTATCTTCCAGCACCCAATGACCACTAGGCTTGGAGTGGGTAAAGTCAAGGCCAGCTCCCTAGGAGAAGGTGTAGAAGTAGAAGGCAATGACACTGACATTATAGTCAATGGAGAGGAGGAGCCCACATGCCTGGCTCCACCCAGCGGCGGAGGGTGGGGAGGAGTGCCTGGGCTTCTAGAGAGGAGTTCTCAGCCTGGATCCCTCTGCCCTGGGTCAGCGCCAAAAGGAAACCTTCCTCCAGGGGCTCTGGGTCTTCCTTGCAGAGCCCACACACAGGATTGAGAGGCCAATTTGAACAGGGAGGAAAAAGGTGCATTAAGCACCTTCGGTAGGTAGGAAATTTATTTACACTATCTATGCAACCCTCAGCACCACTATAGTACTTCATTTTACCGATGATAAAAGTGGAGTTCAGACAAAGACCAAGGTCACCGTGCCAGGAAGTGACCAATCAATCACAAGTGTGTGACCCTAAAACCCAGCTCTGTCTAAGGCTCTAAGATCCTTGCCCAGGTCCAAGAAAAAGCTCATGAATCTGGAAGTCTGGAAATTTGGATTGTAGCTGCTATTCTGTTCCTAACTAGCTGGGTGATTTGGTCAAGATTCCTTGCTTCTGGGGGCTGGGTAGTCCCCCTGGGTTAAATGAGACAGAGGTCTCTATGACTCATAGGGACCTACCATGTCTGCCTGCACTCTGGGAGTGGCAGATCCAGTGTGGCCATTACAGGCCTCATGCACAGGGAGAGAGCTGCACTCGCCCATGTAGCCCGCAGGGCTGGAACCTGACGCTGGCCTTATGTCAGCCCTTCCAGCTCTGTCTGTCCAACTTGCTTCCCAGGGTTGCATCTTCATCTTCCCCTCCTCTCCCACCCCTACACGTACAGTCCCCATCCCCAGCTGGGGCAAATGCCTATGTCCCTTTGCTCTAAGCCATACGTTCAACAATGTTCGGATGTACAGTGTTGAATTTCATAGTGTCCCTGGAGTACCATTAAGTCAGGTTAATTGCTATTTATTTCTTTGGAGATTTAGTTACTAACAATTCATACCCTGAAAGCCTGAGGAATCCCCAAATCCTTAAATGTGCTGGGGTTAAGAAAGGCATAATATGGTGGTTGCCTCCTTCTCTTGCACCTTCTGCATGCCAAGCCCATCTGCTTAGCCACAGGAGGAGCCAAGGGATTCTAGGCTGCCCTCAGGAGAGCAATTCCTTCATGCCACACTCACCCTGATACCTCAGAGATGGGCAACTATAGCCTCTAGTTTTCTCCATGAAGCTGTGAACTAATTCAAAACCTGGGGCCCCAGCTTCACTCTGAGGCACAAAGTGTCAGGAGTCTGGGGAGACCCCACAGAGCCTCCTGTTGACAGTTTATCATCTGAGAACTTTCCACCAGCACCCCAGACCTGGGCGGGGAAATGGAGCTAGGAGGTGTCAGCTGTTCTAATGCTATGAGTAAGCCTAGGAGGGAGAAGGGAGGGATTCACTCCAAGAATGTGCTCCCAGGGAGACAGAGGTGAACGTTTTAGGTTTACAGGGGGCTGTCCTGTAGTGTGCAGGCTAAAAGCACAACCCTGAGGTGGTTCTGTTCTGATTTGGGGGAACCTCGCTCCTTCACTTATTAGCTCTGTGACCTCCAGAAAGTTATACAGCCTCTTCTACCTCTTCAGTCTTTCCTGATGTGTAAAATGAAGCTAATTATCTACTTACCTTACAGCTAATTACTTAACACAGGGTTTTTGCAAGAATTAAATGAAATAGTGCAAAGGTCTTTTTGCTTAGTAAGTACTATTAAATTATAGCATTGTTTGGGAAGCTTGTAGTGAGTTCTATGGAAAAACCTACACTCTTTGATAAATTCAGATTATTTTATATAAAGTTTTCTTAAATGAATTTTGAGACCCCAAAATTCTCACCAGATGAAAACTTGCTTTCTTTAAAATAGGAGCGACAGGCACATTGGAGAGGGGCTGTATTACTATGTAAAAGAAATGGGTACCCAGAGTCCCCTCAGTCCCCCAAGACATCAACAGTGCTTCTCTGTCTGGGGAGCAGGCTGGGGAAGGGACCCTAAGGGGAGAAGGCCTTGAGTTCTGGGAGAGGCCCGGTATACAGAGACCAATTCTCTGAACAGAGAGCTCTAGAGTACCTTCCTGGCTAAAGAATAATCACTGTGACCATGGGAGACGGCCTGCCACTCTCACACACAGGGTCCCTCAGTTCCTCTGGTCCCTCAATGCTGCTGCTAAATGGAGCACCAGCCTGAGCAGAGCCACCCAGTCACTCCTCGTGAGACATGAGGATCAGAGGGAGCTGCACAGGCTCCTCGTCATTCCTTAGCTGCCCTGTCTGACCTTGATGATCCCCCCAAGGCCTTGAGGCATATTTGGGGGTAAAGAGGTGCTGAGCACAGGGCAGTCTAGAAATATGGGTGACAGTGGATGGCCATCATTGTCCGACAGATCGCCATGCGGGCTTCTCTTCTTTGGTGGTCCTGGTCCAGAAAATGGAAACCGGTGGGAAAACAGACAAAAGGTGTAAGATTGGAGAAGATGGGAGCAAGGAATGGGCAGGAGAAAGTAAGAGCTAATTATTTCCCACAAGGACCAATAATACATGAGCAGGTAGAATGTTCTTGAATGAAAGAAGCAATCAATCAATGGACTGCGATTAATCCAGCTGGCTCTTCAACAGATTGATGCCAAAGGCATCAAAGCAGAAAAGCAAAGGGAGCCAGTGTGGAGGCCGTTGGGATCCAGACGGGCTTGTCTTGGACCTGCATCAGCCCCAGAACCATGGTGTTTGAACACTTGAAATGTCCCACAGTGGAAAACCCCCAAATAAAAGACCCTGCTGAGCCATTTGGCTCCAGGGCAACATACACCAGAATGACTTCCTGCACCGCCTCGTATTCAACAAACACAAAAATGTGTTTGTTCTGTGAGACTGGCTCATATGTACATGACAGCAGCTAATCTCCCCACATCCAGAAATGTTTCAAAGAAACAAAAAAGAATTCATAGTTGGCCCTAGACCGACTCAACGCTCAGAATGTTTAATCCCAGGGCTTTCCCCCACTCGTGGATAACAAGGGCACTAATCAGCAGGAGCCCCTTCCCTGTGATTGAATCCCTTCCTCCCGTACCACCCCACACCATGGTCTCCCTTCCAGCCTCACAGACTGAAAGCTTCACAAGCATGTTCGACTCTTTCTTTTCACTGTTCCTGATTCCAATGGTCATTATATCCTGCTATTTCTTCTCTTAGAAAACCTCTGCATTTGTTCTTGGTTTTCCATCTAAATGGCCACAACCCCAGCCCAGGCCCCCATCCCCTTGCATCTCTTTTATGAGCCTCTTTCCACCCATGTCTTCCCTCCAACACTTGTCTGTAGAACAGGGTCTTCTCTCATGCCAGGCTGCCATGTCAAGCCAGGGACTCCCCATCTCAAGTCCTGTCTCTCCTTAATTACATTGAACTCACCATCAGCAGGATCAGTTCTACCACCAAAGGTTTGGACTCTGTGGCCTTCCGTCCCGACCTGGCAGAACCTGCCCAGTCTTGGCTAGCTAGCTCAGGGATCACTCTATTGTAAAGCCTCCCCCAAATCCCCCAGTAACAAAAGTTCATGTAACTTTGCTCATTCCTTTTATATAACACTTATCCCACTTTATCCTTTAAGGAGTAATTATATAGCTAAATTATTAGCTATTTATCTATCTCACTTGCCCCCTTCCCCCCCACCAACTCCCTACATAGAGTCTCACAATAGTAAACTCTGAATAAATACATATTGAATTTACCCCCACTACCCTATCTACACATACCTGTAGTCCATTACTCATATTTACCCTTTCTGATCCCCACCCTTATCAAATCCTACCCACCCTTCAAAGCTCCCTCTGTTTCTACAGTCCAGCCATATCACTCTCATCTCCCAGGACAGGATTATTCTAGACTGGCAAATTAGGGAACCTGATTTAGTAGCAAGTATGACTGCAGCAAAGCATTTGAAGAGCATTTCAAGATAGCTTCATGAAGAAGCACAGAGAAACAAGGGCTAGACACTAAGAAATACTAGCTGGATGCTATGGAGTAATTAATAACTAATTGAATGATCATATCCTCAAGCCTATATTTAAATTATTCATATTATACTTAATAAGTTCCATATGTTAACGCCTTATAATAAGATACAGAAGGCATGCTTAATACTTCAGTGAGGAAGAACAAGTAACAACTGCCCACATACAGGTTTCTCCACCTATAGGAGAAAGGGCAGGGGAGCTGAACATGATTTATCAGCAATAGGGTTTTGATTGATCCTAAACTCAGTATGTCATAATAGAACGATAGAAGAAGGAAGAAAAGAGGGAGGGAAAAGGGGAAAGAGAAAGAGAGAAAGAAAGGAAGAGAAAAATAAATGACTTGGGGTAAAATAAGAGGAAATCAAGCAGTGCTTTTCAAATCTTTGTGGCACACGAGGGAGGTGAATGTGTGATACTATAACAACAGTTCTGTGGTCAAACACATTTGGGAAATGCAAGGTTAAGGCAAACAGGACTTAGATCTTTTGATATTTTAACGTACATTCTAAAATCTTCAAGAGGGATGATCATCTGTAGGATTTTTCAAACACAGCTGTGAAACTAATTGGCCACCCATCCCTGAGCCCAGAGCATGTCACAGGACCTGGGATGAGCAGAGCTCACTTCGGGAAGCATGACTTATACCAGAGGAATTCCTCTCCGCTGGCTCAGCAGAGCCTCTTAGAGTGTGGCATGTAGCTCCTGGCACCTCAAAAGAAGAGCAATAGAGATCAGTTGGACAGGATTAGGAAGAGCAGTCAGGTTGGCAAAATACTCAAAACCATAATATCTAAGGAATGTTGATAAAATGACATGTTTTGCCTGAAGAAGAGCTGACTTGGCAGGAGTATGAGATGATCACAGAAAGGTGAGGGCTAGATAATTGCAATTAAATCTGTAAAGAGCTGTCATATGAGGAAGAAATTAGACTTGCTCATATGTGACCTTGAAAGATAAAACTGTGACCAATGACGGGAATCCTCAGTGAGTTATATTTCAGCTTATCAGATACCATTTCCTTTATACACACTCCTTTTGCCTAAAACTCTGGTGGCTAAATCCAGCTAGAAGTATTGTATCCAAGAGTTCCTGATTCCCTTGCTTTTCATTCTTTGAATCTAAGGGATCAAACAGGGCACCCAAATCCAATCTGAGGTTATTTAAAAAAGGGTGAGTCCAGGGGTGGGTTCCAGCCAAGACCTTGAGTGCAAGCTAAGAAGCAAGCCAGGAAGAACAAAGAACAACCCCAGTCCAAAGGGCAGGAGACAGTAAACAGGAGGTAGAGCCAAAAGTCAGACCCAGGCAGAAAGAAGAGTGAAATGGGTACAGGTCGAGAACCTTTTCTGGGATCATTGCTGAGAACAGCAGCTCATCTACAGGGAATTAGCATATGAGATGTCAGGCTGGCATAAAGGCACAGGATGGCAAAGGGTCCAAGACAGCCAAACTCAGCAGCAGGAAGGAGTCTATTTGAAGCCATCCCAGGGGGTAATCTGCCATAGGTAATAAGCAGTTAAGTGACACTCATACAAAATACCAATGATTGCATAAATCCACGAGTCTCCTTCAATTACCCTCCTAAGACTAATACTGTAAGAATCTCTCTAGTACTCTGAATTTCTTCAGCACTTGTACTAATTGGTTCAACCTCCTCCTTTTACAAATGAGGAGACAGAGGTCCAGAGAGGGGCAATGACAGAACTTGATAGATTATGGAAGGGCAGGGCTTGAACCAAAACCTTCCAGACTGCCCATCCCATTCTTGTCCCTTTGTATCCACCATGGTGCTCAACACAGTGACCAGTTTCCAGTCTCTGCCCCCATGAACATCTGTTGAAGTTTAAATGAAGAACACATCAGTGTGGCAAGCACTAGTGTTGACTTCTCTATTTAAATAGCCAAAATGGAAGACTAAGGAACAAATGCAGCTTCTTGTTCTGGATGTAGACTGATGTCACTACTTGGTGTAGCGGACGGGTGACAGGTGGTAAAAGGGCCACTAAGTTGGACAACGTCCCTGTAAGGTGCTGGCATGAGCTCTAAGTGCTGACCCAAGGAAGGACCTGTGAGCCCAGATACACATCAGATTCTAAAGTGATGCTGAAGGGCCCTGGGGAGTCTTTGGTCCCTGGCTGCCTATAAGTAAAGTGCAATTTTTACTTGAAATATGGGCTTTAGGTTTTTCCTTGCCTAGTATTTGGGAACTCCCCCAGGCCCCCAGAGTTGTGCCGCCAGAAAAGGCCATTAACTCCCACAACTCAGGGTAAATGCTGCTTCCCAGCCAAGGCTCATAAAATTTCAAACAGAAACCAGTCCGAACCCAGGAAGATCAGCCTCGTTGACAAGAAACATATGGGCAGAGTCAACACATGGAATGCATTTTGCTCTGAACAGTTTCTTTTGATGATATTTCCAAGGGCTGAGGCTACAGCTCTCTGCACCTTCGTGGCAAGGACTCAACTCTTGTTTCCTTAGGCTTTGGCATGTTGTTAGAGCTCCTAGTCGCAGAACTGTCAACTCTCAATGCCTTCATTGTGCCACAGGAGCAGCCCCTGGTCCTGTGGCATGAACACATTGCTCATTTCATGTTGTCAGCCAGAATGTTGCCTCTACCACAGACTCAGAGCTACAAGCATAGGCCCTCAGCTGTAGGGCAGACAGCCTTACATGGAACGCTCATCCACGCTGGTACTGAGGTCATTTCTCCAGTTGTTGCACCTCCCTAAATGACCCTGCAAGCTGACAATGTGCCCTGAGAGGTCCCACAGTCCTTATCTATTCTTCTAGCTCTCCCCCAGCTGTCATTACTGCTCTCATGAGTGCCCTACCAACTGAGAGCTCATCCCACTTCCACTAGTTCCTTCCTCCTCACCCTCGAGCATCCTATAGGTCTTTCTTGCATCCTGTGATGCTTCACCTCCACCATATCCTTTCTTTTCCACCTCAAGCACAGCTCTAGGAAACCTTCCTAAGTTGACCTATCCTAGCCTGGATCATTGCCTTTCTTCTTTCATTTTTAGCCCACCTGTCTTCTAGCCCCATTACAGTGGCATGTGCAGGTGGATAAAGTTTTGGGGCATACCACAGTTAACTTCTAAAAATTTCTCCTGTTTCACTGCAGTTAATCAGTGTGGTTGGGTGGATAAATGGATGGATGGATGAATTAAAGACATACATAGTGACTTCCACCAGGCCCTGGACCTTATCTAACCCTAAATTCCTATTCTGGTATAAGAGTCTTAAACACAGTATTCAAAAAATGTACTAAAGAAAAGTACCTTTCATTGGTCATGAGGCCAGTCTATTTTTCTGCCACAAAAAAACTGCCCAACCTCAAGATCCAAATCATAAAGTCTTTTCTGTTCTGAGCAAAGCAATCAGAGGTCCTGGTCTGTGTTCTGGTCACCACTCTCAGTAAGACCAAGGAGACCCCTCTTTGACTAACTCAGCTCTTCTCGTTAGCAATCATCAGCTGCTCCCAGGCACCCACCAATAGCCTGCTGTCTTAATTAGTTCAGGCTACAATACAAAATACCATAAACAACAGAAATTTAGAACTTCTGGTCAAGATAGTGGCATGGGTACACATGGCTCACCTCCTTGCACAAACCACTTCAAAATTACAACTAAACCATAGAATGACCATCACTCAGCAAATTTCTAATTTGCATCTGAAATAGAGTTGAATGGAAGTCTGACAAGGACAGAATCAAAGAAACCACATCCATCCAGACTGATACAAGGGACAGAGACATGGAATGGGCTGGTCCCACATCCATGTGTGGTAGATAAAAATTCAGAAGGGATATCTCAGGAGCAAATAGTCCCAGCCCCATCTTAGGATCCCCAGCCCAGGGTCCCCATGCCAGAAAGATAAGTCCCCACAACTTCTGCTGCAAAAATCAGCAGGGATTGAGTTGGTAGAAGAAACTTCTAGAGTCCCAAGTAGTTCCCCTTAAAGAACCCACAACTCTGACTTACTCAGACTCATTCCCTCTGAGCCTCAGCACTGGGGTAGCAGCTTGAAAGGCACCAGTGGCACACAGGAAGAAATTGAAGTGTCTGGCATCAAGGTGGGAGCTGGGGGACAGCTTTCTCCCAGACAGAAGAGTGAGCAGAGGCCATTGTGTCTTTTCTGAACCCTCCTCCCACAGATCCATGAGCTAGCAGGTGAGTGCTATATCTGAGATTCCATCAACCTGGCTAATACTGTTTGTTCTGCCCAACCCAACCCAACTTACAGGCCCATCCAAGCTGTTAACAGTGACTTTTCCATATGAATGGCTGGTCTTGGCTCCTGCTTCACAACTTCCTAAATCCTCTCAAACAAGCAATAGCCAGCCTCAGTGAGCGCCCAGCCCCCATATCTCTTGTTAAGCGGCCTCAGGCCTGGCATTAGCAGTAGCTAGCCTGGATTCACAGTTTGGCTTCGCCTGGGAATCTCCAAGCCCATTCACCTGGAAATTCTCACATTGCCTTATAGCTCATGCAGGGTGGCCCTGGGCAGAACACAGGCGGGGGCCGACCTTGGCCTGCACCACCTGGAAAACCTCAGAGCCTGCACACCTAGTAGACAGCTACAGACTATGTCGAAGCACCACCTTCCTGCCCCTCCACAGCTGATTTTTTATGGAGGCAGGAGGTTGGTGGTCAGTGGTCACAGCCAGTTCTTGCAGCTGACTGGCCTGGGTAAACCCCTCCTATTGACCTGTCAATAGCAATCAAGGCCCAACTACAAAAGGAGAGTGTACTCAGCCCACACAAAGGCACACCTCTGACGGGTTAAAGGAACATTGAGAATTCTCCCTGTGCCTCTTTATGCTCGAGCTGTGACCTTTATTGTAAGAATGAAATATGGGCACGCTGTCTCCCAGGGAGAACTGGCCCTTCTGCCGGGGAGATCAGTACATTTAATATTTAACTGTTCCTGCAGGGAGAACTGGCCCTTCTCCCAGAGGGACTTGTTGGTTAGCTAAGTCACATGAGGCCCTTGGCACGTAGCCACTTTTGTCTAAAACATATTTAAGCATAGCCCCCAAAGTGGGACTTTGGAATCTCACCCAAGGGAAGAACACTTTGCTCGGAACTTTTCCCAGATCAGACCCCAAATGCTATCTCCAGGATTCCCCAGCACCTAGGTTTGAGTGTTGGTGATTTCCTGTCTGGTGATGTATGCTCTTGATTCTTGCTTTTCTCTTTGCTCTCACTTAATAAAGTGCTTAACTATTCACCTTTGACTTGGGATTTTTACTGTCTGCAAATCTGAACCTCCAAATTAAGTGGCCACAATCTCATATGTGCCCCTTAACAGCACAACCTCGAATATCCAGCTCGGGTGATA
This sequence comes from Macrotus californicus, assembly GCA_007922815.1. NCBI lineage: Eukaryota > Metazoa > Chordata > Mammalia > Chiroptera > Phyllostomidae > Macrotus > Macrotus californicus. The sequence goes on from VMDR010001123.1 coordinate 23,727, forward strand.
GGGGAGGCTGTGGTACTGGACCCTACAGGACACCTACTACATTAGGTCATGCTACCAAGACACAGTCAAATCAGTTCTACCTAATACACAGAAACAAACACAGGGAGGCTGCCAAAATGAGGAGACGGAGAAACATGGCCCAGATGAAAGAACAGATCAAAACTCCAGAAAAAGAACTAAGCAAAATGGAGATAAGCAATTCTATCAGATGCAGAGTTCAAAACACTGGTTATAAGCATACTCAAGGAACTTAGCGAGGACCTCAACAGCATGAAAAGATCCAGTCAGAAACAAAGGATATACTAATTGAAATAAAGAACAATTTACAAGGAAACAACAGTAGAGTGGATGAAGCTGAGAATCAAATCAATAATTTGGAACATAAGGAAGCAAAAAACAACCAAAGAGAACAAGAAGGAAAAAGAATTTTTTAAAAAAGCCCAAGTATAGTGTAAGCAGCCTCTAGGAGTATTCAATACTTCAAGCATTCCAAAATTTGCATCATAGGGGTGCCAGAAGGAGAAGAGAAAGCGCAAGAAATTGGAAATCTATTTGAAAAAATAATGTGAGAAAACTTCCCTGATTTGGTGAAGGAAATAGACATGCAAGTCCAGGAAGCACAGAGAGTCCCAAACAAGATGGATGCAAAGAGGCCCACTCCAAAACCCATCATAATTAAAGTGCCCAAGGTTAAAGATAAAAAGAGAATCTTAAAAGCAGCAAGAGAAAAGCAGTTACTTACTTACAGGGGAGTTCCCATAAGACTGTCAGCTGATTTCTTAAAAGAAACTTTGCAGGCTAGAAGGGATTGGCAAGAAATATTCAGAGTCATGAAAAGCAGGGACCTGCAGCCAAGATCACTCTACCCAGCAAAGCTATCATTTAGAATTGAAGGGCAGATAAAGAGCTTCCCAGACAAGAAAAAACTAAAGGAATTCCTCATCACCAAATCATTATTATATGAAATGTTAAAGAGAGTTATTTAAGAAAAAGAAGATCAAAACTATGAAAAATAAAATGACAATGAATATATATCTATCAACAATTGGATCTAAAAAAAACAAATTAAGCAAATAAGAAGAACAGAGACAGAATCATGGATATGGAGAGTGTTTTGGTTGAAGGTTGTCAGATGGGAGAGGGGAGGGAGATAATGGGTGAAGAGGTGAGGGAAGTAAGAAAAACAAATAGGTAGTTACAGAATAGCGATGGGGATGTAAGGTACAGTATAGGAAATGGAGTAGCCAAAGAACTTACACACATGACCCATGAACATGAACAATGATATGGGGATTGCCTAAGGGAGTGGGGGGGGTGCTAGGTGGAGGGGGACAAAGGAGGAAAACTTGGGACAATTATAATAGCAAAAGCAATAAAATGTAATTTTAAAAAGAAATTTAATATTTCTCACAGTTCTGAAAGCAGGGAACTCCAAGTTCAAGGCATTGGCAGATTCAATGCCTGGTGAGAGCCCTCTTCCTAGCTCATAGATGACCGTATTTTCACTGTGTCCTCATATGGTGGAAGGGGTGAGGTAGCTGTCTTGGGCCTCTTTTATAAGGGCACTAACCCCATTCATAAGAGCTCTTCCCTCTATTACCTAATCACTTTCCAAAAGCCCCACTTCCTAATACCATCTCCTTGGGAATCAGGATTTCCACTTACGAATTTTGGAAGGACACTTTCACACCATAGCACCTCCCATACCTCATTTTTCCCTCTTTTCTGTATACCTAACAGCAGTCAAACATGTTCATTTTAAAGAATTTTCTGTTGGCATTTTTTTAAGAATGAAGAGGAATAGGGGTGGAGAAGTTAAACATCAGACAGAAGTCATCACTCCACAGAGGAAAGTAGAGAATGTTTTTTAAAAAGAGCCCCTGCCCAGAGGGCTTGCTGTATAAATTAGACACATAGAGGGAGTGCAACAAGACAGGGCAGGCACCCACAGGGAGACAGGTGGCAGCCAAGGATAACTGTCTTTGTTCCTGGCCAGGCTAGTCTGTCACCTGCCACCTAGGAGACAGCTCAGGGGAAGGCTCAAGAAAGAGACTAAGAGAGAGGACAGAGTAGTGAGGAATTACTTCCAGTAATAAGTGGAAATGAAGGTATGGCTCAGAGGAGCCCAGACACTTGGCTTCTGGCACCTGTCCTCCCTTATGCATGAGAGAAGGAGAAAAAAAAGGGGAGTATTAGTGAAGTAGCTCCCATCCCCCACACGAGGACCAAACTGAGGGGCGTCCAGGATTTGTCACTGGCTTTGCTGTATGTCATGTGTGTGTGTTCATTTACTGTTCCACTGTTATTCTTCTAACACGTGTTATTGTGCTGAACCCTTGTGTGTGGGTGACATCTTCCAGTCTCACCCATGCCATAACCCTGAGGCATTCTCTCTTCATAAATTCCAGGGCCAGAGCCCAAAGGCATCTCAGTCCAACACATCTTGTCACATTGAAGTAAAAGCAAAATTAAAACATAGACATTGTGCAATGCCTCATAAAGCTCCCCCAATGCACAGTGCAGGCTCAGATTTCCCAACATAAAACTTCTGCTCCTGAGACAACCCACTGAATATGTGGAATATGTAGGTCAAGAAGGGAGGATTTTAATCCTCCTCGAGTTACATCAGTTCAAGTCATGATATTGAAGGAGAGTGACTTGGGCAAAGTTGGTGAAAGCTGGCAAAGTCTGCCCAGTGTGGGACTCAAGCCTGGGTATTCATCAAGGACATACTGGGACTTTGTTGGAGACCCACACCACCCATCTCTGTTCTGTGGATGCCACACGGGAACTGTGCCCCTCTCTGCCTGGATCTGCAATCTCATCATAAACAGACAAAAAGTGGCAGTCTGTGAGCACTCAAGCCCTTGTCCTTGAGATCATATCACTACTTCGTTCCTTTTTTGGGACAGTCACCCCCATTTATTAGACGAGATCAGGCACATTCAGGGTGGTATGGCTGTAGACAGTCACCTCCATTTATTAAATGGCAACTCCCTCATTTACATAGTAGTAAATCACAGTACTAGCTGGAATCGAGTTCTTTGTAGTTCTCCCTTTCTTGAGTGATTACAAAACCTGTTGAAGATGAGTGTTGTAGAGTGAGCCAGCCGGAGAAAAGGAGGAGAGAGTCACAAGGTTTGACAGTTCTGATGAATGAATAATTGAAACATCAGAGGCTGATTCTTCAGGAGCCATGAAAATAGGTAGGACCAGAGAGAGACAAAAGCTCCTCTTGGAGAGGAAGGACTCTGTGGTTTGTAAGAGGGTGACAGCTTTGAGCCCCTTCCAAGCACCCCTATGGCACTGGGGATGGGAAGTGCTAAGACAAAGGGAAGAAAACGGCTCCCTAGTGGTGCTCCCGCCCGAGAGCTGGCTTCCCTGAGTGTGGGCAGGACACTAGACCAAAACCTCAATTCCTGAACTGTCTGGGGAAAGTAAGATAGAGGCACTTTGAGCCTGTGGTTCATTCCCTTGCATTTCCTACTGTGAACAGGGAAAGTTTGGGACAAGCCCTGATGTGTGCAACAAAAGCTGTCTTTCTGGATTTGCAAGTAGATTAATGGGACTGAGTTTTACAGAAAACGTGTTTCCAAACACATTAGCCACAGGCCAAACATCTCCTCAGAGGAATTTTATTTTTAGAAGAGCCTTTAAAAGTATCATCTTTGTAGGACCTGAGTCTCAATTCAATCCCTGTGATTCCTTGAAACTCCATTTTTCATAAACTTTCTGAGACAGCAGAGCCAGTTTGACAAACTCTCCAGAGCAGGGCTGCAGGAGAGAGAACCTCCCTCCAGGTTACTGGGAGTGGAGAGGGTGGGAAGTGCTCCTTCAGTCACACGCAGCCATCGCCGGCTTGTAAAGTTGTCTGACAGAAACTGCCAGGTGGGAGAACCAAGTTCCTATTTGGCTTTGTCACAATCTTGGGCATGTCACAACTCTTCTAAGTCTCCATTTTCCTATTTATCTAAGAAAGAATTGCAAACACTATTTCCTTTCTGACCCAGGAATTCCTTTTGGAACTATGAAGACACACCCAAGTCTCCTGCAGCTTCGCTAAAGGAACATACCTATCAGCAGAAATGTGAGTCAATCATACTGGAGGTTTCACATTTAAGGTGGAAAACATGTTCATGATTGCTGTTACAAACCTCCCAACAAGCCTGTGAAGCAGGTAATGTAGATGAAGATGTTGGGATGCAGATTATGTATGTCTAAGTCTCTTCAGTGATAAAATGGTACAATGCATCTGATTCTACTGTGTCAGTTCCCAACACCTTTTCTAGCTGGATTCTGTGACCAATCGCAGAGAAGTCTGAGGGTTGGATAATGATTGTAACAGTTGCTACCAACTGAGACTCTACTATGAGCCATGTGTGGGGGCAGCTATGTTGAATCCTCACAGCAACCCTACAAGCAGGTGGTATTGTCCTCATTTTATAGATCGGGAAAGCAAGAGTCATTTAAATACACCTGATGGAGTAAAGACTCAGATCTCTGCTGAGATTATGAGAGAAAAGAATTCCATCAAAGGACCCTTTGGAAAGTCTAATGACCTTCCCAATATTGCTAGGGTCTCAGGGACTTCAACTCAGGGTGCTGTTATCAGGGCCAAGTTTTTAAAACTCACACAAGTCTATATGCTGTTGCCTGTGGAACATCCAGAAGATGTGACAACAACATCAGTCTTCTATGAAGAACTCCTACATGAGGAAAATCCCTCATGTTCTGGGGGAATCTATATTTACTAACTTTTCACCTCAGATTACAGCATAGTATGGTCATTTTTTAAAAGCAACTATTTGTACACCTACTAAATATATCAGCCTCTTCATGCAATTATAATCTTTTGGAGAACAGAATTAAAACAGCACACAAATCATGTTGATCAACTTAAAACTGGGTCTGCTCCCTTAAATCAGATTCATGATTCATGCAACCTTTGAGTTACTGTATACAGACAGCACTGAGCATGTGCCACCCCTGTCCTCAAGGTGACCTCAGAGCCAAGAATCATCGGTCTACAGAACTCAAGCAACAGAAGTAGGGCCAGCCTTTACAAGTGAGAGCCTTCCATAAAGAAGACCCGGTGCCTAGGCCAAACATGGACAAACATAGAACTGACCAATCAATCCCTGCCAGGCTGGAATTCCTTTGTGCTTTCTCTTGCCCCTTGGCCTTATACCATAAGTAGCCATATTCCAAAACCCGCCAATCAAAACTCACCCTTCCAGCATAATCTCATGCCACCCCATTCTCCCTTTAAATTTGTCTGGACCCCAGATCAGGGAGATGGATTTGAGCAGCATTTTCTGTCATTTTGAGCAGGTTGACCCAAGAATAATAAAAGCTTTCTTTTTCTTCAAAGTCAGTGTTATCATTTTGGCTCATGTGCTCATCGGGCAGCAGACCCGTGTTCAGTAACAGAGCCCATAGGTTACACTTCATATCCCTGTTCACAGAGAACATTAAGCAGATCCTCCATAAATACATCTATGGGGGAGAGGGGGGTTGACTGGGCTGCAGGAAAGTTTAGAGAAGATGCCAATCCGCTCCAAAAATCCTCAAAGAACTGTGTAAAGTAAGTGGGACCGTAAAGAATGCTCTTTTCTGCATTTGAAAAGAGCCCAGGTAAGCAAGGTGTTGGTCACCCTAACACACCAGAGAATTCACTCTCATACTCAGCCCAGCAAGGGTGAAGTTAACACCAGAAACCACGTAAAAACAAGAGGGTTTTTTCCTTTCTGGGGTCTAGCAAAACTGTAGCCCTGCAAAATGTGTCTTGTTCTAGGTAGCAAGTAGCACACGTGCCGCCTGGTTCTCAAGACGGAGCTCATAAAACTCGAGCTCCTGTGAAGGACTTTTGCCAACGTTCTCAGCAGCCATCTGTGCTTCTCCCCCTGGAAGGTTCCTTCCCAGGCATCTATCCATCAATTAATCACTCTGATCACCAGCCACCTCCAGGGCAGGCTCATCCTCAGGGGCGTTAGAACCGCCTTCACATGTAGAAGAAAACCTCACACTCCCATTGAAAATTGAAAACATACAAAAGTTTTTGAAAACATACAAAAGTTTTTCAATTGCAGAAGAATCCTCAACTGCAGTAAACACCACATTACACATGTGTAACTTCATCATTTCACAAAGTTTCCACCCCATTTGCCCTTGTAGGGTGACATTCCCCCCTCCCCACGCCTCCCCCCACCCGTGTCCACAAACACCACAGGGCATCTTGCCATTAGTCAGTAAGGATTCAGGTGATGCTTTTGCATTTTACCATCAGATACAGGAAGCATAATACAGTTAAACCTGCTGTTCTCCACACACCATCCCCCACCCCTGCCGACACACACACCTTCCAAAGCTAATTAATTATATGTGATTGCGAGATCTCCCTGAGCTCAGGATTATCCACTGCACTACTCCTCTAGGGTCAGCCGCGCTGCAGCACACTCTTATCAACCTGCTTAAAGAAGCAGAGCTAACACCTCACGCTGTGGCTGTTAGAAAAGGGCAACCAGCAGAATTTCACTGACCCTGCCTCTCAGCAGCACGAATCTGGGACGTGTTAGGGATGTGAAAAACAGCTCCACATCTGCATGGCGTCTTCCTTACTCCAAGCTCGGGAGGCACCAGAGACTTTTCGCTGGGGCCTCACTAGCAAAGCAGCATCCTGTCCAGTGCATGAGCCCAGGCCTCCAGGCCCCAGCTCCCCCTGACCACAAGAGGCCTCCCTGGCCTTCCGCAGGCAGGTTGGACCACGTCCCTTCTGCATTCCGGACCTGCTGTTCCAGGCCGAATTCCGAGCTGATAAGCCAAGCTCCATTTGTTTCCCTTCCCACAAAATTGTAAATGGGAGATGCGTTGCTCTCCACTTCCTGCCTCACTGTCTCCACTGATTTTTAAAAGAGTTTGCCACTTCCCACCCTCTGGGGATGGATGCCCCTCAGTGACCCATGGTGTCATGCCAAGCAGCTTGCACAAACTCCTACTGGTGTGCAGAGCTGACAGTACTGGCGGGAGCTCTGGGTGTTGTCTCTTCACTCTGAAGAGTGAAGTCTAATGGGGGGAGGGAATCCCAGGGCTGACTCATCCAGGGGCTGGGGCTCCTTGTACAACTGGCTCTGTTCCCCTCTCCACCCTTGTACTTTCTCCTATTCCTTTAGGAATCACATCTTTGAACGTCTGATGCTCTGCAAAGGGAGGGACAGGCATTATCCCTGTTCCCAAGTTTGCTAATGACAAACAGCCGGGCGGATGGAGACCTTGCTCTCCACGCTCGATCGTGGGAGATGCATGATCACACACAGCTCCCTTCTCGGTCCATGGAAGGCAGGGTTCTTTTTTGGTTTTGAATTCCCAAGGGAAGTGGCTATTTTGAAACCAGCCTCTGGCCATTCTTGTTGTCCAAAAAGAGGGTGAGAATATCCAGAAGGTGAGAGGCCGTCTGTGGCTGGTTTGAATACATTCTTTAAGTTTTACGTTGAAGTTGATTCTTTCCCCACACAATTTCCATAACGTTCCTTTTCTTTCTTTATTTTTCCATGAAAAACTATCCTCTTATACTCTACTGTTTATGACTCTCAAGGCTTAGAAAATCTTGAGGATAAAAGACACAGAACTCGCCCCAAGCATGTTATTAATGCTCAATAATCTGAAACCTGAAACAAAACTGTAAAGTGAGCTGAGTTTTTCCCCCTCACTCAACACCCACCCCCACGACACGCACACATATTTTGCTTGCCTCTCTCCCCACCTTGCTCTCTCCGCCCCCAACCCACCCCCAGAGCTTCCTGGCAGCCTGAGCAGGCTGCAGTGGCACCACCTACCCACCACCTTCCTGAGCAATCCTCTGAGCTCCAAGTTCACTTCTTACCCCATCACTTAATCTCTCAAACTCATTCAAATGAGTGTGTTAATAGATGATAATGGGAAATAACAATAACAAACCCTTATATATGTATAGAATGAAATACTTTTCAAAGCACTGAACAGTTTTCAAAGCTTTTCTATTAATTATTTCACTTGATAATGTTTTTTATATTCACCCATTAGTTATAAGGGATGAAATTTTGTTCTCTATTTTATGGATGAGAAAATTGAGGTTCTTAGAGTTTAATGGTCTGGCCCAAAGCCATAGGGCTAGGAGGATAGGGAGCTGGGCCTAGATCCTAGTGTTCTGGAACCTGGTTCCCACACTGCATCTGGACGGTTGCCTCCTTTTGAAAGAGAACAGCTGGAGCAGGGCATGCCTTCATTGTTTCACAAGGCAGAGACATGCTCAAACTTTTCGGGTACCTGTTCATAGCACAGATTGCTGGGCACCATCCCAAACCTACTGAACGTGAATCTCTGAGATCTGCTATTTAACATCTTAATTTCTAGGGTGATTCTTATGCACACTAATGTCTGAGAACCTTTTACTTAAGTAAAAGAACTAGCTTTCTAATGGTGAAATTTCAGACTCCAGAGCAGGGAGAAAAAGAATTAAAGAACTAACTGAGAAACAGAAACTCTTATGTTGAATGCCATTAATACTTCCTGAGCACACACCTATCACGATGTTGCCTGCACACCCTGGGACAGACAGACTCTGCTGCCTATTGTTCCTGACCACTATCCCTTGCCCCAAGGCTATTCAACCAGGAGTGCCCACTGCAATTTGGAGTGGGGCTCATGTCCTGTGCTTCCTGCTACTTTCTCTGTCCTCAGTCCCCATGTTCTGATTTGCTTGATGTTGTTAAATGTAAACTCACAAAAGAGAAGAAAGTATGAGTATTATGAAAACACACTCTTCTTTCAAAAAAGGTTTTCTCTGCCATTTTTCAGGAATAATACATTATTATCAAGGATGAAATCCCCACAGTGGCCATAGTCACGTAAAATTCAAAAACATCTGGATAATTGATTGACTGTTTCTCTTTTCAGTCAAGGGTGCAGCATCGTGTACAACCAGCCCGTGTATTCCCCCATGGGAACCACTGGGGATACAAATCCCTCCCTCAGCTCTTTAATTAAAGTTGCAAAAACATCGAGAGGGTCTCACCCTTGTAAACACACGGAGCTTTTTCAGGAAACAGCTCCATCTCCTGTGTTAACAGATGTCATGGGGCAGTTGGGTGAGAGGGTGTTGTTTTAAAATTCTCAGTCTGTCTCACAAGAGCTTTTTCTTTAGATGGTTCCTAGATAGCATCACATATTTTTTTTCTCTTTTCAATGTTCATATCATTTTCTCCACGGGTGTCAAAACTTTTGTCATCTCTGGGCCACACTAGAAGAAGAAGGGTTGTCTTGGGCCACATATTACATACATTGCAACACATAATCATCATGTTTTAAGTAAATTTACGATTTTGTGTTGGGCCGCATTTATACCCATGCTGAGCCGCATGCAGCCCACGGGCCACAGGTTGGACACCCCTGTGCTTTTCTGCTCTGTCTCACTGCTATGGTCTGTTTGTGTCCCCACAAAATTCATATGTTGAAATTCTAGCCTCCAATGCAATGATATTAGGAGCTAGGGCCTCTGGGAGGTGATTAGGTCATGAGGGCAGAGTCCTCATGAATGGAATTCATGCCCTTAAAAAAAAAACTCCGAAAGAGCTCTCTCATCCCTTCTACCATACTACAAGAATACAGCCATCTATGAACCAGGAAGTGGGCCTGCAGCAGGCGTCAATGCCGTGATCTTGGACTTCCCAGCCTCTACAACTGAATAGGATTCATGCCCAGAGAGACCGTTTGCACTTCCCACCATGTGAGAGAGAACAGAGCAAGAGGTCGGCAGTCTACCATCCAGAAGAAGGTCTTCCTCAGAACCGGACCATGCTGGCACCCTGATCTTGGACTTCCATCTGCAGAACTGTGAGAAATAAATTTCCGTTGTTTATAAGATTCCCAGTCTGTGGATGTTTTTATAGCAGCCAGGACATATTAAGACACTCACTTTCAGCACTTGTCATGTGGACCAGAAATAACCCAAAGGTCAACTCCTTAGATGCATGACAGCCATCACCTGCCATTGGTGAACCATGTTTTCATTATTTGCCTGCTGGGACTGAGATAGTGAGCAGCTTTGTAGTTACACAATTGGATGCATCTTCCTGACTTTAAACATCTGGGTGAAAAGTAGACAATCTTTTCAGATAGATGCTCAGTATCACAGTAACAAGATTCCAGATACCTGACAGATGTTTGTCCTAGAGTTACTGATCTCAGTGTTTCTTTGTATGCTGCTTCATCAGCAGTAAGCAGCCTTGCAGGTGAGCATTCTGCTCCAAGGGAGAGAGGCTAGCTCCTAAAAGGAGCTAAGCACTGAGCACTTTCATCCTAGCAGGGGACCAAGTCAGTACAGAGACCGAGGGGGAGAAAAACACTTCACACAGGCAACAGGGTACGAAGACTCAATGCACAGGAGGTGGGGGTCAGAGATTTGGGAATCTTGATGATTAGCAAGTCTGAGTTCAGCCGTGGTGCAGCAATCAGTCCAGAGATATGGCTCACACACACCTGAAGCGAACAGAGATAAAGATCATTGAAGCTGACCCCATCAAGGAACTGAGCTGGGAGGGCAGAGGCTTCCATAGGGATGCTAACGTCCCTGGAAAGCTCACGGCATCTCAGCATGCACCCAAGTCATTGAGAACAGCTACAGACTGTCCATAAGGATTCAACAGTGACAAGGCAGTAAATGGGACAGTGTGAGAGGGTTGGATCTCCAAGGAGGCGCCGTGCTCAGGAGAAGGTGGGATGAAGGTCGAGAAGCAGAAGAGATGCGACAATTATGCCCTCCGAGCTCCCCACTTGGCACCTACAGGGGGAGAACTGGTGCTGCTAGGACCCCCTCACCCTCCTCCCCATTACTTCCAACCTGTCCTACTCCTGCACCCTACCACCCAAGAGATTCTGTCCAGGCTCTCAATCCTTGCACCTGTGCTTCAGCCTCCAGGTGCTGGGTATAGAAAGGCCAGAGCAGCAAACATTCCAGAAACCAAAGCAGAAGGTGAGTGGGGACTTGAATGGAACTCTGTCCAACGAGAGGACGACAGGGAGGAGGGAGGCCCCCAAGGGAATGCACTCTGAACCTCTCACCTCTGGGAGCAAAAGCTAAGGAGCAGAAAGACTGAAAGGCAGAGGAGAGATGAGTTCGGAGAGAGAAATGGTGCTCAGGTCAAGACAGCCCTTGTACTCACACTGCTCTTAGACATGAATGAGCCTCCAAAACCCAGGCTGAGTGTATGTGGCACAAACAACACCCAATGAGCCAGCACTGTGGGGAGCTGCAGAAAGCACCGGCCTAAGAAACTGGAACTGAATTCTAGAGCTTACCACCACTAAAATTTTGTGTGACCTTAGGCAAGTCATTTAACATCTTTAGGCCTTAGTTTCCTCACATAAGAGAAGAGGGCTGGGTGGGATGATCACTATGGCCTCCCCCAGCTCTGACTTCCAGTCCCGTCTGGTTCAGGGAGGAGGGAGATGAGGGAAGCACAGAAGCCCTAGATGATGGGGTATTGCTGCCAAAATCACCCTTTCCCCCTCCCTCCTCCTGTTCTCTCATTGACATGCCCTTTATTATCTTGTTGTTGATATAGTGTTTTTTCCCACAGAGCACTATGGGACAGCACTCAGAGCAGATAGGAGGGTGTGAGTGGGAAGGTGGAGGAAGGGCTCCTCCAGGGTTTCCCAAGTCCCTGTTCTCCAGGACAGCAGACCGAGAAGGCATGCCGTCCAGACTGGGAATCTGAGAAGATGAAGGTCTCTCAACATCCCCCACCTGCTCCAAACTCCACAACCTTTTCACCAATCCCACTGCTCACTGTTCTCTGCTGTCTTCCCAAACCTCCCTGGGACTCTGGCTCATTCCTGAAGAAGCCAAGGAGCTGAGTTGGTAGCATCTGCAAAGCCTAATATACTTCTGGTAACAGTTTTTGCTCCATAAAAAACATGGCAAAATTTAGTGATTTTAAAGCAACAACCATTTTATTCATTCCAATTCTGTGGGTCAGCTGGGTATTTCTTCTGGTCTGGGATGGTTTCTCTGTGGCTAAATGGTCTAAAATAGAGCGGTCCAATAGAAATATAATACAAACCACGTCTGTAATTTAAAATTTTCTAGTAGCCACATTTAAAAAGCAAAAGAAACAGGTGAAGTTAATCTTAATAATGTATTTTCATTTAACCCAATCTATCAGAAATATCACTTGAATATGTAATATAAGAATTCTAAATGAAGTATTTCCATTCTTTCTAGCATGCAAGTCTTCATAACCCAGGGTGTACTTCACACTTTCAGCACATCTCGCTGTGGGCTAGCCACATTTTGAATGCTAAACAGCCACCGTGTAGCCCAATGCGGATCTAGAACGCCCACATCGCACATCTGAGGTCTCAGCTGGGATGATTGGAAAGGCTGGAGTGTCTGGTGCTTCTTTTCACACAGTCTCTTATCGTCCCAGAGACCAACCCAGATCTGCCTGCGTGATAAAGGAAGAGTTCCTATCAGCCACAGAACCCCAAAGCCCAAGTGATTTTCAAACCTCTATCAAGAGTATCCAACCTTTCGGCATCTCTGGGCCACACTGGAAGAAGAGTTGTCTTGGGTCACACGTTAACTATATTGCCATACATAATCACAAAAAAATCTCATAATGTTTTAAGTAAGTTTTTTGTGTCGGGCCACGTTCATAGCCATCTGAGCTGCATGAGGCCCACGGGCCACAGGTTGGACATGCCTGCCTCTGTTCCATGTTTGCTTTTAAAGTCCCATTGGCAAAAGCAAGTCCTACGACCTAACCCAGAGTCAGTGTGGGGGGATCTCCCTGAGGGCATAGTTTCCAGAAGGTAACTAGGAGGGGGACATTTCTCCCCAAAGCCCCGGGTACCAGGCAGATACCCCATCACCATCACCAGTCTCCTTTCTCCTTAGAAAAGTTTAATGCAGAGGAAAGCGCAAAAAAGAAAAATTAAATAATCTGTAATCCTATGTCTCACAGATAACCCTATTTCCCACAGATACTATTACCTTTCCATTATTTTTTCAATGCATGTATACATAGTCATTTTACAAATTATATACTACTATTTTCACTTAAGAAAACATTCTTAACATTTTCCCATGCAACTAAATACTTTTCTAAGACATAAATTTTAATGGTCTCATAACATTCTATTGTATGGATATAGCATAATTTATTTAAATAATCCCTTCTTGCTAAAGAATTAAGTTGTTTCTTATTTTTTCATGCTTATAAAAATAAAGAAATGAACCATCTTAGTTCACAGATTTTTCCATTCATTCAAGTCAATTTGTGAAAAACGAACTTCTAAAAATAGAATTTCTAGGTCAAACAATACTGCATATTTCAAAATTTGTGATTAATTCATTGACTCATTCATTCAACAAATAGTCACTAAGCACCTATAATGTCCAGAGACTCTTAAAGATGCAGAGGATACAGCAATGAGGAGAACAGACAAAAAAACCCTACTCTCATGGAGGAGTTACAGTCTACTGGAGGAAGGCTTCAATAAGGAAAGAAGTAAATGACCTGGTATGTTAGAGAGTAATGAATGATATGGAGAAAAGTTGATTGGGGACAGGGGATGGGGTGTGCCAGGGTGGGAGAAGGGCCACAGATATAAATAAAGTAGTCAGCATAGGCCTTACCTCATACGACATTTGCTCAAAATATATTACTCAGGTCTTTCTTCAGGGTATACAATAGAGGAGGGGGAGGGCAGGACCCTGGGAAAAAGTACTAAACAGGTGACCACAAAGGTCAGAGTCCAGTTCACCTCCATCATAGGTCTGCCCTGGGCTGTTTTATTTGCCTTCACTTATAAACAAGTATAGAGTTATAACTAGGCCCCAGGTGTCAAGCTGGGCTCCATAGGGGAGGAGAGGCATGCCCCTAGTCCCATGGCAATGTACACACAGTGGTACTCATAAAACTCTTGGGGACAAATACAGTGAGGGAGATACCTTGGGGCAGTGGGGTCTCTGAGCATCTTCTCCATAGGCCAGCTCTCATTGGGACTGACTCACCTCTTTATTCTGATTGGCCAGAAACCTCCCAGAAGCTATAATCAATGACTTTTTCCTCAGCAAGCTTGGGCCACAAATACAGACCCTCTTTCACTATTACAGCAAAGCTCTTGTAAATATTGAACATTGAGTACATATGTTTAATGGATATTTGGAAAATTAAAGAAATGAGTAAATTTATTGAGATAAGAGTAAAGAAATAAAGAAGAAAGAGGGCTTTACCATTCACACAGCCAGCCTGGGGCATTGTGGAGATGGAGTGAGATTGGAAGGATGGTAGTGGTCTCCTGAAAAGAACTTTGGTCTAGTTGTAATTCTACCATTGACGAGATTCACATTCTTGGATGTAGCATTGATCTCTGGAATTGCCATCTTCTTATCTGGATATGGCTAACACAAAAGAGTGTACCTCTCTACTTTTGAGGACTAGGTAATAGAGGACACCCAGACAGATTTCCCAGAAACCATCCTTTGCTGCTACTCACAAAAGCACTCATTAATTCAACCAGCAAAGTTTATGGTATGCCTGTGATGATGAGCTGAGCATTGCTCTAGGCATTCAGTGCTGTTCTGGGTGTTGGAGATTAAACAAAAAAGACAGGTCCAGACCTACCTTCTATGGAAGAGGTAAATATATAAGTATGTACAACCAGACAGTAATAGGTACTATAAGGAGAAATTAGGAAAGCGTGATAAAATAGAAAATGACTAAGTGGTTTCTTCAAGTTGGATGGTCAAGAAGGCCCTCTCTGAGGAAGAGACACTTAAGTTGAGTTCTGAATGACAAGCAGGAGCCAAACACATGAAAACCAGGGGCAAAACAGAGGTTGAAACTATCTGAATTGTGTTTAAGAAACAAAGAAGATGCCAGAATAGCTAAAGCCTGGTGGGTGAATAGAGACTGGTGTGAGATGGAAATCAGGTAAGGATGCCCATTTGGACTTTAACCTAAAAGCCGTTGAAGAGCTTTGAGGAAGAAATTGCATATCTAGGAGACTTGACTTGGGGTGGTAAACACACAATACAATCTGCAGATGATGTATTATAGAATTATACACCTGAAACCAGCATAATCTTATTAACCAATGTCACCCCAATAAAGTCAATTAAAAAGGTTTTAAAAAGAAGAAATTGCATATCTGATTTGTGTATGAAAATCGGAGAAGGGAGTTGAGGGTCAGAGTAAAAATAGAAAAACTAGCAGACAGACTTCTGCAGTAATCCTGGTGACAGACAGAAGTGGACTGATTTTGTTACAGTTTTCAGTAGGATTTCTGATGGATGAGATCTTGGCTTTGGCTATAGTGGATGGACACTGGGACAATTTATAGAAATGGAAAAGACTATGGGAGTAGCAGATTTGAGGGTAAAACTAAAAATATGATCTGTTTTGGCTTTGCCAAGTTGGAGAAGCTATGAGATATCCATTGGAGATCCAGCTGGAAGTGAGTCCAACTCAGGTTTTCGAGGCACAAGTCGAAGTTGGCAGGACACAGATACGATTGGGTGTCATCTTTTACCTCCTCTCACTGAGTTGTCAAATGGTAAAATGAGTGAGTCATTGTAAGGAGAGTAAAGAGCACTAACTCAGCCTCAGAAAACCAGAATTATTGCCACTTACTGAGCAAGTCGCTACCCCAGTTCTGATCTTCATTTTGCTTGTCTGTGAAATGGAGGTAGCAATGATGATACCTACCAAAAAGGGTTGTTCTGAGGATCAGAGGAGCCACCATTTGCAAATGTGCATAGCAGGGTATCTAGCACAATGTAGGTCTCTTTCAGTAAATGACTGCTCTATGCAATCTGAGAGACCTTCAAGAAAAACATGGGGCCACCCTCAGAAGGAATCTCCACCATGCTTCTCACACACCCTTATTGCTGACAGCTGTGAGAGAGGCAAAATCAACACTGTGCAGAACTTCACTTAAATCTGAAATCAGCTGCTTCTGGGAAAAAACTGTGATGAATCTCTCAACAGCCATGCTATTTATCAGCCTGATAACATATTTTTTCACAGATTATTTAGACTTCAGCCAAGTAAGAAACAGTAAAAATGCATTCTACAAATATTATTAGTGCATCTGAGTGGAATATTTTTTAGTTCTCTCTCACTATCTCTCCTTTTCCTTTAAGAAAGTGCCTACGAAGAGCCTATTTTGGGGGCTGACTTGAGTTGTTTTCCTGGCTGTCCTCCAGGTTCATAGCAAGGGTTGCTCAAGCTGCAGATAGTGGTTTTGTGGGCTATGTGTTGCTGCTTTTAAGTGCCCCAAAGACCTCTCATTCCCATGTCTTCCTAGTCAAAACGGAGGTCCAGGAGTCCTGACCACAAACAACAAGTGCGGATCTTCCAAAAGCAAAGGGTTGAGGAGGGAAGGGGCATGGGCTATCACTTAACTCCACGGTCCTCTGCTCCCTTCTCATGACAGTGGCAATTCTACACTGGACCTGCTCCAGGATCCTGGTGGGAAAATCTGCAGATGAACCACCACAGCAAACAGCACCCTTGGGGAATGTTCCTGTGGTGTTTGTGTCCTAAAAGGGCCATTTGCGCTCAAGTGGTTTCCACCGACAACACCATCCCAGCATGGTGTGTCACTTAGAGGGCACGGAGCAGGGACCTGCTGTGAACCACATTGACCCTCCATGTGGGAGGTGGAGGCTAGGCTGCTTCACCAAGGCCAGGGGCACAGCAGGGCTGGACAACCTACAGAGACTGAGAACTGGCCAGCACAAGTGGGTCCTTAGTTCTGGGTGAAGAAATTAAGCCTTCACATATCACAGACATGGCTCCTCCTGGGAAAGCACTGAACCAGCCCCTGCTCTGACTTTGCTGGGAACCCACAAACCTCCCTGGAGCTTTCATCTGAATGGAGAGAGCTTTCCCCTGAACCCTAGGGGCAGGTCCAGCTAGGGTGAAAGGTAGGTGTTTCCTGGTGGCAGCAAGCTGGGTGGTGAGGAAGAGGTAGGAATCCAGGAACCAAACCAAAGCCAAAACTCATGTGAGCTTCATCCTGATAAGGCAGGTCCCTAGGTAGTAGGTCATTTTAAATTTTCATTTTATTTTATTTCCCAATGTTAGGCATAGCCAACATGTTTCTGGGTTTTTGAGTCAACCAACCATGAAAGCAACTTAATTTTTGTTAAGACTGAGAATTACAAGGCTGATGTTATATAGATCATGAGGAACATGTGGCTCTTGGGACTCTGTGGTGAAAAGGAGATTATTATAGGAATGGATGAAATGGGAATTATTTCACAATTCTCTGCACTATTTCCTTTTGTTTCTGTAAGGTCATTGTCCTTATAACTGGGGAAGAATAAAAAATTGTTCCCACATTGTTGGACTGTTTCCTTCGGGATAAAAGCAACCCAATTTAGCAGCTCCTGCCCCCAAGCAAAGGACTGCACCAACTAGAACAAGTTCTTACAAACTGCCATGTCCCTTAGACCTCAACATTTAACATTCTCCATCCTTCATTTTAATCACACCAAAGTGCACTCATTAAGGTCCTGGCTGAGCGTGGTGCTGTACCCAGCAAGTGAAGCACATGGCATCTCTGTTGTCAAAGCAGAAAACATCATGAGGAAGAAACACAGGCAATTTGACATAAACACTGAATGAGGATTCCTTTATTCTGTGGTCTACTGTGCCTACAGGATGCCAAACATCTGGATGAAAGATGCAACATTCTGCCAAGAAGCTCACTGTTCTTTCAGATAATCGAGTAGACTTTTATGTGAATTGCATAAACCTAGCAATTATAATAGTTATACCAACTTATATTTCCATATAATTTATAACAGCAGGGTAGATACGTGTTTGTGTGTATATAAAATTTCATTTTGTTACCGTATCCATATGGAATAAGCTTCATTATCCAAGTTTACAGATGAGAAAATTGAGACTCTGGATGAAGCATGTTTTGATCTTGTGCTCCATGCCAGTATTCTCAAGGTCTACAAAGGAGAAATAAAGGAGTCCCTGCCCTACAGGTGCTCACAGACCAAGGGAGGAGCTTAAAATTAAATGAACTTGACTTGCACAAGGTCACACAACTATTTAATGTCAGATCTGGAGCTCCGTCAACTTTTTGGCACCAGGCTCAGCACTCTCTTCACAGCTGCCTCCCATAAAGGCCAGATGCACTTAGAGAGCAGTGAATAGAAAGGGGAAGGGACAGAGGTGCCACCAGAGTTATGAGTCTCATTATTAACGCTGAGTTCAGAACTGAAGTACAAGTCATTAGAATTACAACTATGAAGACGATGACCAGACATTAGAAAATGCTTTATGTAATGTTGGGTTTTAAAAAAAGCAGAACACAAACACCACGCCTGCCCACACTCGATGCACACATGGACAGCACGCCTGCCCACACTCGATGCACACGTGGACAGGAGAAGACTGTGGGCAAATTTAAACAGCTGGCTATTTTTCATGTGGCCTGTTACAGCTGAAATTTCCCTTTCTTCTTTCCCTTCTTCTTTTTCTTATTACCTTATAGTTTTATTGATGTTGCTAAAACATAAATCATAGGTAGGAAAAAACAAATAACATAGAAAGATTAAAGCTTTTGTAGCCACACAGACTTGAATTCAAATCTCAGTTTTGCTAATGATTGCTTGTATGTTCTTGGGAAAGTTGCTTAACTTCTCTGTGCCGCAGTTGCTTTGGCAGAGAATAATGTGAGCCTTGCAGGGTTGTGCTGAGGATTAGAGGTCGTGGGCTAGAACACACACAGAGCAGTCACTCAATCCATAATTATCTTTACTATCATTATTACATAATGTGAACCAAGAAGTGTGTTGGAGAACAGGCAGGCATTGCAGGGCCTGCTGTGAGTCCAAGGTCTGGCCAAGAGTCAGCAGTGGTATCGTTAACCCAAAACATAGCAAAGTGGAATTATCCTTATCAGCAGCAAAAATACATATTAAGCCAAGTCCTTAGGATACGGACCTATAAAACATCACTTGTCCTAAAGGGATTTACCATCCATCGCTCAACCCACTCAATAAACATTTACTAATGCACCTCTTATATGTCAGGGACTAAAGGAAGAATCAGGGTATAAAGATAAAGAGGGCTTAGTCCTAACCCTAGTTCACTGGGAAGAAACAGTCATGGAAACAGATAAGTACACTATAGTGTGGAAAGCTAATTACAAAGTTAGGCATCTGAGGACAGAGAGAGATGACCACCCAATCCAAGCTGGTGAGGGAAGATGAGGAAAGTCTGGGGCAAATTTCTGAAATCGTTGGCCCCAGAGCTGAGCCTTTAACATAAGCAGGAGTTAGTTAGGAAAAGGGCCTGGGTGGGGGGTAGAGGAGCATCACAGCTGAGAGGGAAATGTAAGGAACAGTGTATTAGAGAACCATGAGCTGTTCCATTTTGCTCAGAATCTGAAGCAGAGGAATAAGACTGAGGGGGGAAGAATCAGTTCATATGAAGTTTATCCAGACGTAAGTGAAGGGTTTGAAGCCAGGGAGGAAGGAGTCAAGGTGGTCAGCTCTACACTTCAGACAAACACTCCAGAGCCACGAAGAGGAAGGATGTGAGTGGGACAACCTGGCTGCAGCTAGGGGTCAGTCACCTCTAGGGGTTCAAGAGAAAGATGAGTCTGGACTAGGACAGCAAACATGGATATGAAGATGAGGACAACAGAAAACAGATGACAAGACCGTGTCTAACCATCCCAAGAGCCCAGTGAAAACTAGAAAGAAGTACCTCTGTAAGCTTTGTTAACATTTTTCTTGCAGACACAGTCTAGGAAAGCTTCATGAAGGAGATAGGACATGAGCAGCCCTTTAAAGTAGAAGACATAGGTAGAGGAAGAGGGGCAATCCCAGGGGAGAGGATGGAATTAACGAAGCCAAAGAGGCAGTACTTTGTGGGATGTGTTCACTGAAGCAGCGGCTGGGTGGGCAGGACAAGTGTGTGATCTTTGACATCCTCTACATTGTAAATTCTCATCCCCATCACAGGGAAAGCATTTGTGCAGGATAGATTATGTTTTCTCCTCAAAATCCCTGCTTTCCTGAGACTAGGCATGAAAAGAAGTTATAATGAGCTCAAGGTAGAGGAAGATTCAGAAATTCTTCTATAGTCCAGAAATGAAAAGACAGAGCCCCTCTTGATGGCAATAAAAGGTCTGGTATCATGTGGTGACTCCCGGCTGTGGCCAGACAGAGGGGAGACTCCTTCCGCCATCCTGCTTTCTCATCCCCACTCTCCCTGCCCTCCAGCAGCAGGTCAGAGTGACTGACTGACCAGACGTGCTACCGGGAGAAAAGAAGGAGTTGGGGAGAGTGGGGAGAAACGTGCTAAAGTGACTAAGGAATCGGGGTTGGGGGGAGAAAGACAGTGTTCAAGGTCACAGGTTCCCTTGCCAACCTGAATGTCAGAGGGGTGCTCAAGGGTTAGAATGGGAGCCCACAAACTTGCTCTGTAAAGGGTCAGACAGGACACATTTCCGCTTTGTGAGACAGTCGCTATCTCAAGTACTCATGTCTGCCATCTAGCACCACAGTGATCGTAGACAATAGGTGAATAAATGAGCATAAGCTCTGCTTTGGTAGAACTTTGTTTGTGGACACTGAGACTCGAATTTTATACTATATTCACATGCCACAGAACATTCTCCTCTAACTTTTTTTTCAACTACTTAAAAACGGAAAAGTCATTCTTAGCTCACGTACAAAAACAGGCAGTGGGCTGGGTTTGGTCTGTGGAGTGAGGGTTACTGTCTCTGGTTTCGAATGAGGGTCTCATGGCAGACAAAGAGCTGGGAAGGGTCACCTGGCATAGAGAAGCTGCTCCCAGACCTACAGTCCTGTGGATTCAGGATGGGATGGGACACGGGACCAAAACTAAAGGACTATTTTCTATACTTTCCTGGATTCCACAAGTGTTTCCCTGGCTGACAATAAGTTGTTTAGTAGTAGATTTTCCCATAATTAAGAATGTAGCAATGGGGTCTTACATTGCTTTTATATTAATTAAATTTTGAAATACTGCTTCCTATATTTCTAGAAACCACACAACGGCATTCAAAAAACCCAATAATAAAACAAAAATCCTACATACTTTGGCTATAACATGTTCCTCTAGTTACTAAAAAGCCAAGTAACAGGAGGGGCTGTGCCTGTGAGCAACTTGACCTCCCTGTAGCCTCAGTTGCCCATCTGGGAAATGGGCAGAACTTCCTAAGCAGCTATAAGACTTGCTCTTGTCCAACTGGACAAGACTTGCTCTAACCTGAAAGGTTCACAGACTGTCTACAGACACACAGTACCTTATCTGTCCTCCCAAGCCTCCATCTCTTCCATCATTGGGTTCTAAATTATCTTTTCTAGTTTCCAAAGCTTTATGTGGTCTTGCTTGGAAAACACCTGAGACTTCACAGGCTTTGATTTTTCTCCTGGCTTCATAGCTGAGGAGAAGCTGTGCATCAAAAGATGATTAGGAAGATTGACTTGCAAGATTCCTGACAAAGATCCATGTTCCCTGGCCTGGGCACAAGTCTCCAGATTTCCTTAAAATAAATCATTAATATCATGTCAAACGCAGGCCTTAAAACCCTCAGCCCTTGACCCACTGCCCCCAGAACAGAAGAATTTGTGTTGTTACATTTCTCTTCTTTTCTGCTCTTTGGAAGCAGTTATTCCCCTTATCAGAGAGAACGTTTGGGATGCTCCCACTGACCTGTTGCCTTACTTACATTCTAACTTCCCAGCTACCACACCAGACTCTTTCTCCTTCTCTAACACTCAATCTTTTAGAGGTGAGTATAACAAGAAGGGGTCCAGGAGAAGAAGAGAAGCCCTAGAGAAACTAAGGATGCATGTTGAGGGCTCTTGTTTCTGATGCTCCTCCTGTTCTCAGCTGTCCCTGATGACAGAAAAAGGAGCCAGCCACTAGGTCTACCCAGGACCTAAAAAGTGTGTGAGCCACAGAACTCAAAACTGAGAGGACCCTGCAAAACAAATTTCACAGGACCAACTACAGGAAGCTATGTTGGGGACATTTCCAACAAGTCAAAGTTCACAGGACTTGCCTGGCTTTTAGTGGAGAGCCTAACCCTCATTGTTGGGAGGAGGGGGGGCATGATGAGGGATGGAAGCACCCTTCCCAGCTCCAGTTGAAACCTACTCCTCTGCTATGAGGCGCCAGGTCAGTTCATCTGGCTTCCCACAAATCTGGTCCTGAAGCGAGCACACAGCTCCACTGAAAACACATTCATCCTCTTCTCCTATTTGATCTTTCTTCCACATGCCTTTTGGATTACTGCTGGCATTTTGTTTCCATCTGTTTTCAACTCTTGGTTAGAAACATACAAGCTGGACTCTAGCCCTCTACAGGGCTGGGGGTCCTCGGCAGGGTGCCGCTGTGAGCAGGGTCCAGGGGAGACCAACTGCATGTCTTATTTCAAATCAGCAGGCACTGAGTGAGAGCACCTCCTCTGTGCCAGGCACTGTGTTATCTCTTAGGCACCGCTGGGTGCCATGCAATGCCACTACCCAAAACTCAGCACAGGCTCCCATTTCACTTGGAGTAAAAGCTCAAGTCATTACAGTGAGCTACAAGACCTAAATGATCCCCTCCCCAGTCGCCCTGCCCACATTTCTGAGCTCATCTCCTGCAACTCGTGCTCTTACTCATTCCCCAAAGCCACCCTGGCCTCACTGCTCTTTGTGACCACGCCAGCCACCGTCTGCCTTAGTGCCTTTGCACCAGCTGTTCCCTCCACTCCACCCAGAAAGCCCTTTCCCCAGAGTGGCTGACATCCACTTTCTTCGAGCCTTCACTCAAGTATCACCTTTTCAACAAGGTTTACACTGACAATTCTGTTGAAAATGGCAACACTTCAACAGTACACATTACCCCCTTTCTTACCCTTCTCTAAATTTTCTTCTTCTGTAGCACTTATCACCTACTGCCTTGGCCCAGTTCCCTAGAAAACAGCTTGAAGGAATGCAATTCCAGGGAAGCAGGAATGAGGGGCAAGGGAGGTAAAGCACCGAAGGAGGGAGAGCAAGCCTAAGGGAGTCTGTTTCCAAATGATATTAGTGCCGTAACAAGTGATGGCCAGGTCCCACAGGACATCTTCAGTGAGGCTGAATGAAGCTAATGCATCTGCGAGCAACGTGCCCAGGAAGGAGAAAGGAATGTACGGTTCAATATCTGTCTCCTGTTGGTCGAAGTCTACTCCATGGATGTTAACACCCTCATACTTCTGGTGTTGAGAAAGCAGGTTAAAGCCACAGAGGGCCATCACCGTAGCAGTAACAGGGGAGCCCCAGCATGGGAGCTGGGAGCTGAGAGATGCAACACTTTCACCTCAGGTAAGGGGCTGGGGGCAACATGAAGGACAGTCCTTATCCTGTAGGAGTGGCACAAAGGACCAGTGGCTCCAAGACTGCAGGTATAGACCAAGCCGTTACCAGGGCTGCTCCAGCCAGGCAAGGCACACCTATGGGTCTGCACGGTGTATAACCTCAACCCTGTAATGACCCTCCAACATGGTAGCCATCTCCCTCAGCTAGAATGTAAGTTCCATAAAGGCAAGATCTTTGTCTCTGTCCCTGAGGCATCCCAAGAGTCTAGAAAAAGGCTTGGCACATGATAGGTCCTCAGCACCCTGCTAAAAGACTGGAAGCGCTAAGATAATGAAGGCAATCCAGACCCTGTGCTCAATGAGCTCGCAGTGCGCAGGGGAACCCAGACCAGTGGACAGTTCACGGCAGTGCAGAACAAGAGTGCGGTGCTGGCTGGAGGCAGGCCAGGCGGCATCAGCAGCACCTGGAAGAGCTGTGGGCAACTGATCTTGAGTCTTGGTGCTTTGACTTTAGATGTGACAGGTTGTGCCCAGCCTGGTATGTCTGATAAAATAAGGATACCGGAGTAGGAAGGGAAGATATGGGCTCTCAACCCAACCTCAGTTGCTAACCAGCCAAGGGACCTTTTGAGAGTTATCTACATAAGAGTAATTACTATTTATCAAATACTCACTTTCTGCCAGATTGAAAGCTGAGTAATTTACTGTCTTAGGCTGTTCAGGCTGCTTAAGCAGAGTACCACAGACTGGCTGACTTATAAACAACAGACATTTATTTCTCATAGTTCTGGTGGCTGGGAAGCCCAAGGTGAAGGTGCTGACAAATTTGGGGTCTAGTTCATGATGGTTCTTTCCATTATGTCCTCAAAAGGCCGAAGGGATGAGAGAGCTCCCTGGGTCTCTTTTATAAGAGCCGTCAATCCCATTCATGAGAGCAGAGTCCTAATCATCTTCCAAAGGCCCCACCTCCTAATGCTATCACCTTGGCGGTTATGATTGAACATAAGAATCTAGGGGAGGGGGTGATAATATTTAGTCCATAGCATTTGCACATAATTTCTAATTTCATTCCTACAATGATTCAGTGAGAGAGATATGATCCTCTTATAATAGAAATCTAAATTGAGCCCAGAAAACTTTGATGAACCTACCCAAGCTCTCATGGCTAAGAAGTGGCAGAGCTAAGATCTGAACTTGAAACTGCCTCTGCCAAAGTCTAAGCTCATAATCATCTCCCTCTAGTTGGTACTGCTGGGTCTTAGTTCCCTCTTTTCTGAAATGAAGAGATTAGATGACATAATCTTTAAAGCCCTTTCCCATTAAGCTGCATCCTAAACATGTCAAGTTCAAAGAAAAGTGATCCAGCCCAGACTTGGAGGGAAATGATTAGATATTGTCCAGGACAAATACACCTACAGTGTGTTGTGGGCCACCGACCAGGCCCGAGTCACCAGCAGCCTCCTTGCAGCCCTCAGACCAGGGGACACAAGTCTCTCTATTCTGCACATGGGGATACACACAGGAGATCAGCCTGGCCAGGCTAGAGGTGCCACCTGAAGAAACAGAATGTGGCATTGTAAAGATATACACAGTGTCCTCTGTAGTTCCAAGTTATGAAATGTGATTTATGGAAAGCCAGCTTGTCACTCACTGCACAGCCTGCAGGTCAGAGGGCAACAGGGCAAGTTCAAAGCCTGTCAGGCAGCAAACACAACTTCAGGCCTCCATCACTGATCTATATCACCACACTCTCTGGTAGAAACAGGATACGGCCACATAGGTAAATCTACATTTTTTTGTAGCCACACTTACATAAGCAAAAAGAAGGAAGTGAAATTAATATTCATAATCTATTTTGTTTAACCCAGTACCTCCAAAACATTATCATTTCAACATGTAATCAATATAACATTTCATTGAGGTATGTATTGTACATTCTATTTTTCAGGGAAAGTCTTTGAAATCTGGTGTGTATTTTACTTAGAACACATCTCAATTCCAAAGCCACCTTTCAAGGGCTCAGTATGAATTCATATGGATCCAGCATTCACATCCGAATCGTGGCTGCTGAAGGGGGCAGTGCAGGCCCAGTGCCTGATGGAGCTGATGGACACAGAAGACACGCACGTGCCCACACTCACCCCAGCAGCCAGAGACAAGGGGAACTGTCAAATTCCCACAGCCTCAGGACCAGTGACTGGCACAGTGACGGCCCTGCACCCAGGCTTCTGGGTGCGGCCCTGGGAACAGGCAGAGGCCCAGGGGAAAAGGACAGCAACCTGAACACACACACACACAGAGTGCAGAGAAAAGAGAGGAAGTCAGCCCCTCACAGGGGAAAGAAGACATCTGGCTGGCTCCCCTTTGAAGTTCAGCTCACCTTCTAATATCAAAGGTGGTAGGCCAAGAAAAAATACCGGAGGCTTTTAAGCTATTGAGGCAAGAAGAGGTCAGAGTTCCTTGGTCAGTTCCTTGGGAAATGACTTTCATATGAGATTTGGGAGGGCGGAGAGAGAATTGTCGCAACATTAACAGTTTGCGTATTTAAGCGGTGTCAAACCACAGGAGCCTGTAGTCCTAACACATTAGTGAAAGCCAAGGTCCTGCACACCATTCACACTGTAATTAACTGCTGCTTGAAACAGACCCACGGAAGCGAGAAGTAGCAGGGAAGATGGGTGTTTTTCAAAACTGAAGGACTTGGAGACTGCTGGGGGGATTGTGGTTTTTCCAGGAATGGGATGGATTGAAATGGATTTTTTAAAAAAGAAAGAAAACATCTCTAACTCTCCTTGGTCACTCCCGCCCCCCACAACGCACACACCCGAGCAAACATGCAAAGCAATGAAGGAAGCGCGACTCTCGACACCAGGAGAGGCTGCTTCCCTCTCCGACAGAGTACGCCCAGTGTGGGCCTTCCCTGGGCCAGGCATCCCAGCCCCTCCCCCGTCAGGAGCCAACCATATGGGCCACACTTCAGAACTACACTTGGGGAGTGTTTACTTGCTGCATTTGTGAGGTTGAGACTGGAGCCACATGGAAGGCACATGCAGGAAAGGCACTGTAATAATTTTATGTCTATAATTCTGGGAGAGGGATGGCAGAGTCAAGGACGGGATTGATCAGGTTCCAAATCTATTTCCTGGAGTCAAATTTAAAAGAGAGACATTAAGGGCAAAATCCCTAATGATGTGGGTCCGTCGCAACAAGTCCAAGTTTATTTCTGCTAGTGTTGCTACATATTTTTTAAATCTGTTGCTTTCTTCTCACATGGACTAGCCCATCCCTCTCAATGCTTAGAGAACTCTGAAAACTGCCTCCTGGGATAAATTCTTATCAAATTCAGAAAAACCTGGTTTTCTAAGAGTTCATTTACAGGACAACCACCCCTTTGCTGTAATTCCTTTGTCATTTTTTATTGTTATTGTTCAGATTTTAAGCATTACCATCTGAAAATCTTATCCATTTTCAGTGATGTTAAACATCCATCTGATGCTACTTCGGTTTCCGGATTTCTCCTTGGACAACTAAAGCTTGGAGTGGGTCTGTCTCCATTCCCTGGCACACCCATGCAAGAAGATATTTCCAGTCCCAAGGAGCCTCTTCAAAGCCTCTTGTCTGAGCTGGTCATTCCCCTGAGGCTGCTCTGAGTCACTATTCCCCATTGTCTCAATCAGGGGTGGGATGGTCTAGAGCTCCTGCTTCATGGCATTTAAATTCCAGTCACATGCCTCAGGTAGGAAGGCGGTGAGGTAATGAAGAAACTCAAGTGCGCTAGAAAACTGTGAGGATGATGAAGACTAAGTCCTACTGTTGGGACAGCACCTCACACTTT
This sequence comes from Macrotus californicus, assembly GCA_007922815.1. NCBI lineage: Eukaryota > Metazoa > Chordata > Mammalia > Chiroptera > Phyllostomidae > Macrotus > Macrotus californicus. The sequence goes on from VMDR010001123.1 coordinate 50,947, forward strand.
ACAAAATGATTCCACAAACAATATCTCAATTAACCTGGCAATCACCCAATGAGTGATTGAACCTGCTTTACATAGCGAGGAAACTGAAGTTAGGTTTGCTGACACATCTCATGTAAGGTCACGCACGTGATGCACGGTGGAGCTAGGAATTGGAGTAGCCCCTCAGACAAGAAATCCAGCCCAGCTCTGTCCATGTCTCCTCTCCTGAAACTAGCAAATGAGCCCAGACAGCAGAGATGTCCTCACATGGCCTCACTCCATCAAAACTTGAGTGTACAAAGCGTGTTTAATCATGAATGAACATGCCTCTTTCACCTAACATATTTATTTCTAAGTCACTTCCCTCGTTGTCTTTGAATAGTGCTTAGGTAAAAACAATTCCGATGTTCACCCAAAATCAATATAATGAGAGGGAAATAAGTAAAATTTCAACTAAATATATATTCAGGGTCTACTACGTCAACAAAAACTTGATACTTACTCTCAAATTTACATTGTTTGAGTAGAAAAGTTGTAGATTGTTGAGGGTTAGACATCAATCTAGGGTACCCAAACAAGAGCTGCCACCATTGTCAAGATGTAGGGTGCATTGTGGGCTGGGGGAAGACCCTGGAGATTTTGTGCAGGAAGAAGGGAGCAAGCCCTGGGCAGGGAGTCCCCAGCTTCCCTGAAGACAAGGGTTCCCAGGAGCACAAATACAAATTCCTGTACTTGAATGCCACATCAGAATTTCCAGGAGGAAAGTCTGGTGAGCTTAGTGTTTCACCTGCGCCCCCAGTGGTCCTTATCATAGGCTGGGAGCCGTGCAAAGCACGGGTCAGCTCCAGAGGCTGAGACGGTCCAGCTGTGGAAAATTTCTGTGAGCTGGGAGAGGGGAGGGAAAAAACAAAAAATGTGGTGAAAGAGACTGAGAGGGGTGAGATATATAAACTAAGGCAAATGTCAAAAGAAGACTCAATTCCAAAATAAGGGCAAGGACAGACAGCAAGACATCAGTAATGCTGTCGGACAGGATGAGAAGGCTACAGGAAGGAAGAAATCCTGGCTCACACCTGCCCTGAGATGGGAGGGGACCACACATCAGGTGAGCAGCTAAGTGAGGCCCTAACTTCAGGGCATCACTCACTGGCACAGCACTTCTGCCTATGAGCCCATCATGGGACCGAGGCCAGTCCTTGTCCCCTTGTTTTCAACTGAAGGGCAGGGGGGCAGCAGAGTGTCCTAAGTTGCTAATTGAACAATACATTTTGCTCAATACCTTTTTCTATTCCACCTGGATGTGGCTAAGACTGAGCCCTAGGAGGACCCAGGGTAATTTTGTGCCAAAGGAAGCCTCTAGCAGCCACAAGGAAGGGGGAACGGTTCTTGGTCTAAGGGAAATCTGGATTCAAAGCCCAGTTCCATGAGAACCTCACAGTGCAAACTCATGTCTTTGGTCCCCGGTTTCTTCCTCAATTAAATGATAATAATACCTAACACTTCCCTAGTACTCACTGCATGACCAGCATTGTCCTGTATGTTTTCATGATTTAACCCATTTAATTCTCACAGCAACCTGGTAAGGTAGGCTCTTTATTGCCCCTGCTTTACAGGGGAGAAAAGTGAAGGGCAGAGAGTTAAATCTCTTGCCCAACAAGTAATTGACAGAGGCAAGAGTCAAACCCAGGCAGTCTGGCTCCAGAGCCTGCCCACTTAACCACTATCCCTTACCTCCTTTCTCAGAAGAACAATGTCTGGCCCGCACAGAAAGTACAGGTGTGTGTACATGTGACTGTGTTGTGTGTACAGGCAAGGGGAGATAATCTACTTCCATGAGATGAGAGATTTGCTGGTGAATGGGGGCACAATAGATTCTAAGGCAGAAGATGGTTCTGGGTGGGCTGGGAAATCTTCATGAAGGAAGTCCACTACCAGATGGAGAAAGCCCGAGCAGTGAAGAAGATCCATATGGATAGAGATGGGGAGGAAGGGAATTTGGGGAGAACACGTTTAGCACCCAGTGGGTCCATTCATTTAATTCAGCAGCTGTTTTGTGAGTGTCTGGTACGTGCCAGACCCCGTTCCAGACACAGGGGGCACAGTGGCCAGCAAACAGACACTGTCCCTGCCTTCACAGAGCCCACAGTGCAGCCAGGGAGGTGGACAAAAAAGAAAGCCAACAAAGGAATAAAAGAACCGGAAAAGTGATGAGCTGTATAAAGGAAGGATCTAGAGAATAACAAGTGGGTGATTATTTCATCTGTGGTAACAGGGGAGGTCTGTCTGTCTGAGGAGGGAGCTGGGACTTTAAGGAGCCAGGGGGTGTGAGAAAGTGGAAGACCAGTGTGACTCAAGAGCACTTGAGGGGGAACAGGTGACAGCGGGAGACAGGTAGCACCCCTCGAGGCCACCACAGGGGGCAGGAGTGCAGTGGGGAGACACTGAAGGGCTTTCAGCAGGAAACACGTGCTCCAACTTATGTTAAAAATCTGCTGACTGGGAGGAGAATAACTCTCGGGGATCAGGTGAGGAGACTGTGGCTGCCACCCGAGCAGGAGCAGGTGGTAGCCACGGAGGTGGAGAGATGAAACGAGATTCGAAGTGTATTTTAGATGCAGAACCGACAGGTACTCGTAACTGGGTTCTTACCACCATTGAAGAACAAGCTACATAGACAGCAGTCGGATTCAGACCTCGAGTGGACACCGTATTTGCCAAGCACAAACCCAAAGAAAGAGGGCCAGAGAGACCATGCACGTGCACAGCTGGTACCAGTGGGAAGGACAGATGGACACAAAGCAATGCTCTCTCTTGGAAGAGGTGGTTCCCCTGCTGCTCTCCAGGCACACACGGCTCTGAAAGGTGGGTTCGAGAGCCAGGTTCTCTGAAGCGCTTTCGAGTGAACCCGAATTTAGGGCAGTGATCCAAACGGGAACAATAACTGTTCTGTGGAGAGCCGGGCACAATCCCTGCCCTTGGCGCTCAGGGTCAGAGAGACAGCCGCGGTGACTGAGAGTGTCCTCGGACATGGCATCGGGCCAGGAGACCCTGAGTAGCAAGCAGACTTGCAGAGATGGGGAGAGGAGATGGCCAATAAGGACAACACAGCCACCTGAGAGCGCAAGGGATGACTACACGGTGGCTCGGGGGCAGGGGAAATGGCAAACACAAGTGGGGGGGTCCAGAGGCATCAGGGGCATCTCGGTGTCTGCAGCCATGGACAGATAGCCAGACCAGGGTCTGCTGGAGTACAACTGCCACTGGGCTTAGAATTCTAAGTACTGTGTTTCATTTTTAATAGAGTTTTCCTTGTAGATAAAAACCAGTGGTGTCCTAGTAAGTTATTCTGCTAGCTTCCTAAGCTTACTCCTTCATTTATGTATTTACTACATGGTCATTAACACAATATTCTAGACCAGAGCTTCTCCAACTTTAATGTGCACATGAATCACCTGGGCATCCGGTTAAAATGCAGGTCCTGGTTCAGCAGTCTGAGGTGCAGCCTGAGATTCTGCATTGTTATTACTTCTCCAGGGAGGCGGATGTGGCTGGTCCTTGATCCACATGTTGAGTCGGAGGCTCTGGCCCAATTAGGCGTTCCTTTCACCTGCCCTTTGGTCCATTGGTCCATTTTTCACACCACTATGACTTTAAACTAAAATAAGTACATTCTCTGTTAACAGACTACCTACTACATACAAAGCAATGAGAAGAGAGCTGAGAGAGATACAGAAATAAATGATACACTGTTACCTCTAAGGAAATTACAGTCTGTTGGGTGGAGAGATGGGCACTAACACAGAATAAGGACTGCCCTCCATCAGGCCTCCTACTACACTGGGATTATTCTGCATTGCCCCGCTGAGTCCTCACGACACCCTGAAATAGGAATTGTCTCTACCTTACCAGGAAGGAAAACCAGACTAGGAAAAGTTAAGTCAATTTTTTTCAAACTCACATAGCCATTGAAAAGTTGGATTTTGATTTAAATTTGGGTCTGTCTGGTCCCACAGTTCAAACTCTTCCATCACGCCATACCTATGTGTAAATGTCCCCCACACTGGGCATTATATGACGGTTGTAAGAAGTGAAGTATGCAGAGCTTGCTTCAGGAGTTCTGCAGGCCAGGTGGGTGGGAGGTGACGGAAATATGGAACAACAGTACAGTTACTGAATTTGACTGGTTTACCAGGAAACGGCAGCAAAGAGGACTTCGTGTTGAAAATGTTATTTTTCAGTGTTGCAGAAAAGAGACCAGATTCTTTGTTTGTAAATTCTCCTTTTATGGACTGCAATTCCAGAGTCTAGGAAACCGCTTGCCCAGCCAAGAGAGGTTGGCATCTCTGGCTCAGGGCTCCAGATTCTAGCAATTTGTGTGCAAACACCCTGGAAGGAGGCCTGCCCGGCCTGGGAGCAAGCTTCCACTGCCTGTCTGCCTCAGCCCGAACAGGGAGCGGAGCCCAGCCCGAAACCCAGGATGAGAGAGTACTCATTACCCGGCATTACTTGGCTGAAAATCTGCACCCTTGTCACCATGAGTTTTTTTCCCATCGTCACCACTGCTGCCCCAGGTCCCTTACTTTAAGTGGTGCCCTCCCACTTACCCACACAGATGGCTCCCTCTCAGCTCCCGCCAGCTACTGCCTGGACTGAGCACTAAAGAGGAGCCCCCGCGACAGTGTGTCTGGGATTCAGAATGACTCCACTTTTTCTGCTGCTGAGTCATTGTTATTGGGATGACGGGAAGACCAAAGCCCTACTGAAAGAGGGAGTCTCAGTCCCAAGCACCAGCAGTCCCCCCCCCCCCGCCCCCGCCCCCGCCACACTCAGGGCTCCTCCTGAGCCGGTGTTCCTGGATGGTGGCAACGTGGTCCATTTCATATTTGCAACAAAAAAGACAAAGAGAACCAAGACTGTCATTAAACCCCGAAACACGTGGAAGTCCGCCACCCCCACCAGAGTGAGCGTCAGCCAGAAGAAAAGCCCAGAAACATTATATTAATCGCCAATAACAACTCTGCTGGGTAGGGGTTGGGGTGCAGGAAGTGGAAGTGGGAAGAGGACTGAGGGAAGGCGTCCAGGACCACCTGCCAAGCAGAGTGGAGGGAGCAGAGGATTTCTGTAAGGAGCTGGCCCTCTGGGACTCCATCCAGCTTCTTGGTTCTCCAATGCTAAAAAGAAAAATTTGATTCCTCAGAAAAATTAACTGTGGAACTCACTGTGACAGGGCCTAGGGGATGATGATGCTGTACTCTCAGTCGGCCTTGAGGAGAAGCTGCTGTGAGCCAGGCGCCGGGCTCACCCCTGAAGACATGCAATGATGAAGAGAAGCTCCCCCCAAAGGAGCTAGCCTGCAGTAGTGCTGGACAACCATGAGAACAGATGTGATGGTTGAACATGACAAACCACTACGATAGGCCTGAGCTAAGTTCAAAGATGGAACAAGACATACAGCCCCTTCCCCCAGCTGCTCATAGTCTGGCGGAGAAGACAGTGTGATAGGGACCTTGAGAAAGTGCCATGAAGCCTATGGCAGGGCCACCCAGACCTGGGCGCTCAGGGACACCTCCCAGAAGAGAGGGCTAGACCCAAGGATGAGCAGCGGCTGACCACATAGGGGTGAGGGCCAAGGGCGGGGGCACGGAGGAGGGGAACACAGTGCTGTCACCCAGGGACTAGTGTGGAAAGCTCGGAGGTGACAGGAGGCATGGAACACGTGTGGAACTAAGAGGAGCCCAGCTAAACTCAAGTGTAAACTCAGGGAAGGGGTGAAAGACGAAGCTGGCAGCAGGAGCTAATAACTGCACAAGAGGAGCGCTGTGGGCGCACAGAGAATGTATTACAGGCTGGAGAAGATTTTGCCAGAAAGAAAAAAAAATAAAAACTGTTCAAGGATGACTAGGCATTTACCAGAAGAAATGAGGAACACGCTCCAGGCAGAGGAAAAGGTGTGTACAAGAGCGCTCTGGCCCTCTGAAAATTAACCCCATTCTCTCCTCTGATCCCAAGTGGGATGCAACGTACCCAATTCTGTTTAGTGGGGTCATATCAAAGTCAAGATTATGAAGGCTTAAAGAGGGAAAAAGAGAAGGCAACTGAATAAGTATACTTATTGCTTATGTGGGCCAGGTCCTAGTATAGGGACTTCCTACTGAGGACAACCTACATTTCCAAAATCAGAGACGCCGCCCAGCCAACTGAAAACACTTCAGGGGGAACCAGGGGGATGATCGTCTCTTTGTGGAGGTTCCGATAAGAAGGTCTGACCTTACTAAGAACAAGGATCTTCAGAAGTCATACCAATTTAATACGCAGCATTTACTCTGTCCCAGGCACTGTGCTGAAAGCTCCATAGCATCATCTCATTGATGTGTAAGTGTTCCTGTTACTTTAAAGATGAGGAGGAATGACTGCATTCACTACATGTACCACCACTCTGGCCTGCTGCACCCACACACAGATCAGAGCATAATTAAACCATCTCCCCACAACACCACCAGAGAAAACGACATGGAGACCAGCAAGAGAAAGATGATTTCACATACGAGTGTGAACCAAAGAAATTATGGTGGGGTTTATTTGATGTTAAAACCTTTTCACCTTCTCAGGGACTCAGCCTTCCTCAACTTACTAAAGATAAAGCTGCCTCTTCCATGAGGCATCTGGACAATCTTGCATGCAACACCCCTCCATGCACCTTTTCTCGTGCGATCCCCAAACATGCCCATTTTACAGACGGGGAAATCAAGACTCAGAGTTATACCTCTTCTAAAGTCTCACTGCTATTGAAGAGCTCAAGCCAGGATTCAAACCAGATTCTATTTGATTTCAGGAACTAAGCCTGTCCACTACATCCACCACGTCATGGCAGAGTGGAAGGGAACTGCAGATTCTCCCAGGAGGAGATGCCTCACAGCCAGTGAAAGAAAGCTAAGGACCCACTATCCAAGGTCTTTCACCAAGAGAAACTGTACTTTACAAGGATGCTGACATGATTCTTCTGCCAAACACAGGTTCTTCCACAAAAGAAAAGAAAAGGGCAGTTATCAGGGCCAAAAGGGAGAGAAAGAGAACATTTGTAAATGAACACAATTCTTGCTCTCCCAGGCAAACTTATGGTTAAACTTTCCACTCTCCCACGCCATTGCTGGAACGTAACTCTTACACTGTGGATTCTGTATAATACAAGGCAATATCAGTAAAGTACGGGGGAGGATAGACCCCAAGGGTCCTGGTGTAGAAGAGCAAGCAAGACAGGTCTCGTGGGGAGGGGAGGCCCACAGGAGGAAGAGCCCATCTGTGTAGACTTGTACAGATGAAAGCTCCATTGTATTTCATGCCCAAATGCACAGTCTCAAGATGCCTGTAATCTTGTCCAGAGTGCTGAGAGGTGATGTCAGAGAGAGAATACTGGACAGAAAGGAGACCAGGGTTCAAGCCCCGGCCTCACCACCATTCCAGGAGTCACAGAAGCTCCTCAGTTTCTTATTTTCTTTGTCTATAACACAAAGAAATCACACTGGATGATCTCTTGATGTCTCTTTCGGGTCAGGAGCATGTGATTATAACTCTAGTGCCTCTCTCTTTGCATTTTCTTTGGGGCCACAGAGTAGTAGTCCACAGAACCAGAACCCTGAGAAGCTATGACTAAAAGGGTTGGAGCCCAAAGATAAATCCTGCCCACTCCATAGCCTTACTCAAGGCCGCCCTGCCGTCAAGTCCCCAGACTCAGGCAACACTGAAATCTCCACTGTCCATGTATCTGCACCCACTTGCTCTCACCTACACCCTGTCCCTTCCTTCTACTGCCAGGCTGTGCCTGCTGGGCCAGTGAGGGTCAGGCCCTTGCAGAAGCCAGAAGATGAATAACCCCCCACACTCAAGATAAAGATATCCCCGAGGAGGCAGAGAACTGGCCCTGGGGTTGAGACTATATGTGTCGTTATCCAGAGCAGTGGGTTCTGGGTGAGCCCGGAACTCTCTGACAAGCTGTGTGATCTAAGGGATTTCACTTCTCTGAGCCTAAGTGTCCTGACATGCAAAAAGTGGTGATGATGATATGACCTGTTGATAAATGGCCTATCTCGCAGAGTTGCTGTGATCATCAAATTACATATAAAACTCTAAGGCTTGACAAAGAAAGCAACGGCTGCCCCCAGAGCAAGTCCATTGGTAATGACCAGGAGTCTAGGAGCAGGGCCAAGGGCTACTGTATGGGTGAAGGTCAGTACATACTCACCCAGCCCTTTGCCCATCAAAACAGTCCCAAATTGCTACACACTGGTTGGGAAGAAGAAGATTCACTCTCTCCAGGTAGAAGCAAATACAAAGCAGGTACAAGAAAGAGGATCCAGTCACTTGGGCCAGACCAGGGAACCCACCAGTCGTCACCCAGAAGCATGAAGGAGGGGAATCTGAAGGGTCATCTCTCTCCTAACTGAATCAACTTCCGGAGAAAGTAACTGAGGACAGTCCCCAAGAGAAGGCTGCAGCTCCCTGGGACAGGGGTCACTTCCTGTGCACAGCTCAAGGCCCAGCACCAGAACATTGTGGACGCTGATTAAATATTTGTTGACTGAGTGAATGATTAAAAATGGAGAGGCTGATGGGACAAAATCCCAGTGAGCAAACTAAGTAGGAGGCTACAGGCCTAATATGGCTGGACTGGCCCCTAGACGAGGGATGGCCCAGAGGCTGAGGTGACCTGGAGAGTTAAAGATAGCCCCTGGAAAAACCAGACCAGAGAGAGGGTCAGTGTGTGACTCACCTGTCCTTCAGACCCAGGACCTGTCTCGGGAGGGAGCCAAGGAATGTAAAACTGTGAGTCAGCAGGTTATCTCTGCTACCTTCTGAGTCACCGCCTGAGCCCCTGTGGGCCTACCCTCCCGTCGGGGGTGTGGGGCGTGTGTGTGGCCATGTGTTTATATCTACACATTCAGCAGACACCACCAGCCAAGATGAGTCAAGAGTCTCCCTCACGTTTTACTGAAGCTATGTCACTGGGCTGTCCTGTCAGTGACTCACTGCTTACCTGCCCTCCCCCAGGGGAAATGCCTTTCAACAGAGATGAGGTGAGGCATGCCTCCATGTGTCAGGGGCCATGAGATGTGCTCATTCTGCCAGGTTCTGTCTTCAGGAGCCGTGTGTTTCCAGGCTCTCTGTGAGCACCTGATGAGATGAGGCCCAAGCCCAACACTCAGCATGGTGCCTTACCCCAAGCTCTACCAGAAACCTGCTCCCCCTCCTCAAAAAGACCTCACTCCACTACCCCTCTTTCCCCCTCACTGCCACCTGCTTCCGTATAGGGTCCTAGGGATAATTACAGAAAAGGCAGCTCACTCCCTGGCTATTGCAGTCTATTATTAGAAAACTCCTGAAGGCCCCAAAGACTTCCCAAGGCCCCTCCCTCACCCTGCCAAAAGAGTTTCTAGCAAATCATCCTTGCCTCTGAAATCATTCCTGACATTATTACCAGATGAACCTTCCTCAGACATAGCTCATTGCGCCAACCTCTCATCCCATACCAAATTCAGTAAAAACACTTCAGCCCGAACACTGTATAGGTCATTGCCAGCCACTTGTAGGGTGACAGGGAGGAGCTCTGGCAATCACATCTGCACCATGCGGCCCCAGTACAGATGAGTGTCCAGGGGCAAACCCCTGACCCAACCTGGACCAGGCTGAATCCCTGGCTAGGAAATTCTGGGTAGAGGCTCAGAAATTCCAGTCTCAGTATGAACTAAAGACTTCAACAAGTAAGATGCAAAGACTCCAGGGGGTGGGCCCAACTGCTGGGGTAGCTCAGTTGGTCGGAGCACCATCCCTGATATGCCAAGGTTGCTTGTTCAATTCCTGATCAGGGCACATAACAAGGATTGACTAATGAGTGCATAAATAAGTGCAACAACGAATCCGTATTTCTCCCTCTCTCCCTCCTTCCACCCCCTCCTCTCTCTCCTTAAAATCAATTAATCAATCCGTTTTTTTTAAGTTTTAAGAAAAAGACTCAGGAGGTGGGACAGTTGGGGTGGATTGGGGATGGATTGGGGGTGGGATGGGACAAGGCAGGGAGGGACCAGGTTGGGGTGGGCATTTTTCCCATGATGTGACAGGGAAAGCTCAAAAAGCAAGTCCACAATGAGGGCAGGTGACATGCGCAGAAAAACTGAGACGGCAGAAAAATATAGTGCCCAGGTCCCTTACAGTTCCCAGGTCCCAGGGTCCAGTGCTACCCAAAAAGTACTCTCTGTAGTTTTAATATGTAAACATGGAAGGTGATAGATAAGATAGTTAGATATCCACTTACAATAGAAAATTTAATTAGAAAAATACTTTAAGTTATATCATATATAAAACAATATTTTAGAAAAGTTGTCCACACTCATAGGAAAAAAGGGAAGGAAGAAAGGGGGAGGGATGGAGGGAGGGAAGAGGAGGGGAGAAAAGGGGACAAAGAAGAAAAAGCAATTTATAGCATCAGAAATGTTATGGTTTCCATCCTTCTTATAGGTGATTATTCATGATCTAAAAATGATCTTCAAAGGGCTTGTTTGTAATTACATTCATCACTTGCAAGTGGGAAACCCTATTTCCAGGAAGAGCCATTTAACCTATACTAAATTTATCTGCCTTTTTTCCCCCTCACGGTTTCTAACCAAAGAACTCTAAAACATTTCAAAAAGGCATTGATTAAGCTTGTGTCAGGCTTGGACTTAACCAAACACTATCCTGTTGTTCAAAACAAAGTAATCGAGAGAGTTCTCTGTAACATGAGAGCCTTCCTGTGGCCTCCAATGCAGGGTTGCTCCCATGGAGTCATCTGGAGAAATCCTCACTTACAGTCAGGCATATGTATTACTTTATCTCATTTAAACTTCACAAGCATCACAAGGCACTATTGCTACCTTTATTCTATAGACAGGATGGTCAAGGTACTTGGGAGATACATGTAAATAAGACCACACAGGACACAGGACAGCTAGTTTTGGAAGTCAAGGTATTCTGACTCCTTCCCCTCTAGCTGGCAGGTGAAGCAGGGAGGGCTCTGTATCTAAGCTGGGAAGACCCTCTCTCACACCGCTAACTCAGGCTGAGCAATCAGGGACTGATTAACTCTTTGTTTAGTCCCAGCACATGTACCTCACGTGAGGGAGAAAGAAGCTTGCTAATAAATCTGATAAATGCCTTTAAACTGAGTCAAACTGTTCAACAAACTCATTCATTCTCATTTTACTGAGCACCTACTTTTGAGCCAAGGGTTCGGCTTCATTTTATCCTTAGAATTTCCAAAATCAGGTAGGCGTGAACCACACAAGCAGAACAAGCTTGATATACCAGAGAGTCTGGAAGTCTGGGCCTTAGGAAGGAGATGGGTGAGACAGAGTCCTCCCATGACTTCTTACAGGAAAGGCAGAAACTGGTAGGCATAGTAACCTGCGCGCTGGATTTAACTCTAACTAGGAACCATAACAGTGGTTCACATTTTCTTTCTTTAATTGAAACTGACATGTGTTTAAAAATTATTCATTGCCTTAGAGCATGAGTGACCTCAAAACAGTTTTACTATAGACAAACTCCCAGCCCAGGTGACAGGCTCTCTGGAAGAATCCATAATCTGTCTCTGTCTCTCTCTTTGACATTCTCTCTCTCTCTCTCTCTCTCTCTCTCTCTCTCTCTCTCTCTCTCATTTCTCATGTTTTTGGTTCCCAGATGTGGAATTGTCCAAGGGAAAGGAAGTAGGGGAGCCAAGAGAAGGGAAAGAGGGAAGAATGGATGTTCTCTGAGAAGTGCTTTTATAATAACAACAAAAATAGCTAGTGTTTTTTGAGCATTTTCTATAGACCAGTCACTGAACTAGTGCTTTATCTTGTGTAATCCTCATAAACAGACTAAAACATGGGCATTATCTTCACACTTCTACAGAGTATGAAGCTGAGGTCCAAGGCTACTCAGGTAGAAAGTGGCAGAGTCACTAAGTTCAGATCCTGGGCCCTTAGTCCCCAATTACACTGATTTATATGGCCCATCTGGATGTTGGTCCTCAGCTGGGCTATGACCAAATCACAAGGCCCCGCATCCATTAGCCAATCTAAAATCCAGGCCAGGTGCTGGGAAGAGTCCATGTTATTTGAGCCAAAGAGAAAGCACATCACTGTCCCAGACTAAAGGCCTAGGGGCTCAGACTCAAGCAACTTTCCTGCCACCCTTGTGTCAAGCACACTCTGGCCAGGCGCGGGGCTTGGCAGCCTCCTGCCACCAGGACCCCAGAATCATGAGCTCTCAGGAAGGCCCTAAGAGGAAGTAAAACTGTTGACCAGGTGATTGTTCAAAAGCCTGGACCTAAATGTAAATGGGTTAAATTGCTCTTGAAAGGCCAGAAAGAGACAGGTCCCCTCATTCTCCTAGTCGCAGAGGCCACCAAACATCCCCAGAGAAGCATAAAGGGCCCACTGCACTGAAGCATCTTGTTTTGATTGCGCTGAAAATATCCTGTCACAGCCCAGACCCCGTGCATTCTCCACTCTGTAGGCAGAACACAGAGTGCCGTGCGGAGAGCCCGCCGCGGCACTCAAGGGTATGACAGCCAAGAATGCTTTCATAGTTGCGCTTCGCTGCCTGATTCCGTCTGGAATGCATGGACTTTGTCCCTTTGATCTTGACCATGGCTGCTCAGAGTACCAGTGTTTGCAGCTAGTTCTGTCCTCATTCTCCACCACTGCTGCCTCTTCCCCAGGTTCTTGGACACAGTTCTGTAACTCCGCGTCCAGAAGTCCCTCCTCCCCCCTTCTCCCCTCACCCCACTTCTGAAAGCATGCCCTCAATTCCAGACCCTCAGCATGCTGCCCCGCCACCACAGCCTTCCTCAGTCCCACAGGCATGAAGGGAAACTCGCTCCTCTTCTCAAGACTGCACCCCAAACACAAGGACCAAACAGCTCGATGCTCGGAAACAAGCATCTGGTTAATTGGCTGGTGGTTTTTCGATTTGTTTGTTTTTTTGCTTTTCATCCAGATGTTGGTGTCATGTAGACCCCAACTGGGAGTTGTGTTTTCTATTATGATTCAGAATAAATCACACCAACTAGAAAAAGTGAGATGCTGCTTCTCCTTTCAAGCAAGGCACTTTCCAGCCCCGTGCCCAAGAATAAGACCTTAACCTGACAGAGAGAAAGAAATGTAGCTGTGGATATGCCACTCTTTTTAAAAAATGCATTTCTACAGAAAAAAGAGGTAAAAGCAAGGTTTCTTGAGTCTGCTTATGATGAGCTGAATGGTGACCCCAGAGATACCAGGTCCTAATCTCTGGACCCTATCATGTTACCTTATTTGGAAAAAGTACCTTTGCAGATGTAATGAAGTTAAAGATCTTGAGATGGAGACGTAATTCTGGGTTATCTGGGTAATCCCCAAGTGCCACCACAGGTATCCTTATAAAAGGGAAACAGAAGGCCCTGACTGATATAGCTCAGTGGGTTGGACATCATCCTGCAAACCAAAAGGTCACAGGTTCAATTCCTGGTTAGAGCACATGCCTGGGTTGCGGGCCAGGTCGCCTGCTGGGGGCATGTGAGAGACACCTGATCTTCTTTCGCACATTGGTGTTTCTCTCCCTCTCTTTCTCCCTCCCTTCCCCTCTCTCTAAAAATAAATTAATTAAATCTTTAAAAAATAAATAAAAGGGAAGCAGAGGGAGATATGACACACATAGAAGAGGAAAAGTCTTGTGAAGATGAAGGCAGAGGCTAGAACGATGCAGACACAAACTAGGGAATGCTGGAAGCTGGAGGAAGCCAGCAGGGAGCCTCTGGAGGGACTGTGGTCCTGCTGGCATCTTGAGGTTGAACTTTTGGCTTCTGGAACTGTGAGAGAATAAATTCCTGTTGTTTTAATCCAAGTTTGTGGTGATTTGTTACAGCAATTTGGGAAACTAATACAATGCTTATTTCTAAGAGCCACTGAAGACCAGTCCAGAGGTGGGGGTTAAAGAAAGAACAAGCAGAACTACATGGGAGGGTTTCTTGGTGACTTGTGTTTACATCCATCTGGGGTCCACTCAGATTAAAGACCGACTGCAGAGCAGAGGGGGAATAATGCCCCTAACAGTAGCATCAGGGATCTGAGTGAGGTTAGGAATTCTTAGCTGGGGTCCCGCCAGTAGGTCCAGGAGGACTCAAGACTTGCTTTGGCTCAGGTAGCCCTCCCCCCTGTGAGTTGCTAAGAGAGATGGGAACACAAGGAAAATCACCAAATGGAAAACCAATGTACCTCTATCTAAACATCTAATTGGATTTGGGCCGGAGACTCTAGTACAGAGCTTCCTGGTAAGCTGGCTGGCACACATGTCCTAGTCTATTAGCTGAAGGGTCTTAGCGCCTTCTGGCCAGTTGTAGAAGACCAAAGAGATGAGCTCCCACACACCAGCCCATTGTCCTTCAAATTCTACCCACTAGTATATGTGGCTCTACGTCCTAGATTGTGAGTAATATAATTAACAGCTCACCCTCCTCATTGGACACAGGAAGGAAGTGGGAATAAAGCTAAGCTTATCTCTCTCCTATAAATAAAAGCAATGTGGGAACCACAACCTCCCCAGGACTGTTGATTAAACCTCTATTTGGGGATATGACGATGAGAGTGCATCATACATTCTGGGCATTTCAGCTTCCTTCTCTCATTTCCCCCAAGTGAAAGAGACATTAAGCTAACTTTCCCTGGGTGCCTACCTATGTCATGTACTGTCCTAGGCTCTGGGGATACAGCATTAACAGGACAGACACAGTTCCTGCCCCCATAAAGGATCACAGATGCCCTGCTGGGCCCAACTAAGCCTTCACCACTCTGAAACAGAGTCCAAGGAAGGCCACCCCAAGTTTAGTTCCTCCCAACATCCAGGACCCTGCAGTCACACTTCCCACCCAGAGCCATGCTGGCCTGAAACCTGAGAAGGCAATTCTTGAAAGAACCATGTCTTAAGAATATAATTATCAGATAAAATAAACTTTGAAGAGCATGAAACACTGGGGAAAAATATATGGCATTTACCATTGTAATCTATAACCAGTTTAGGTCAGAGGATCAGCAAATTGGGCTGCTGAGGTCAAAATTTGTGGTCTCATTAACCACACTTATTCTCATGTCACATCCTGGATTTAAACCCCAAACAGCTGATTAAGCCACACAGAAATCAGCTGACTCCCATCTAGCCTTTTTGAAGGTCAGCCAACGGCACCAGCTTCCTTTACAGAGGATAGCATGTTACTGTTGAAACATGAAGAACAGAAAGAGGACAGATCACAAGTCCCAGGAAAATCCAAGTCCATGAATAAGCAAGCCATCTAAGAGTGAAGGAAAAGGGGGAAAGAAGAAGGAAGAGGGAGGAGCAAAAGAAGAAGTAGGAAGAGGAGGGGGGAGAAGATAACACAGGCAAATATTTCTGAATATGCAAATGTTTGTTATGACACAGAGATGGGAGCTTCTGCGAGAGACTGAAAATGTTTCAGGATCAGCTCAAGATTTCACCTAGGGACAGAGAAATAACCAGGCCACTAGGCCTATTTGGAGTGACAATATAAGGAAAAAAGGTGCTTTAAAAGTACATGCTGTCACCTGTCACAGCCAAGAAGAGCTTAAGAAGACATAATGACAAAATGCAATGTGGTATCCAAGGTGGGATCCGGGAATGGAAAAAAGATATTAGGTAAAACATTAGGTAAATATAAGGTAAAAACAAGAAACTCTGAATCAAGTATGGGCCTTAGTTAACAGTAACTAAGCAATGTTGGTTCTTTCACTGGGACAGGAAAGGGACTTTGCTCTTTATTTGACGACCATACCAATCCACAAACACTAAAACTAAAACAAATGGCAACCAAAACAATTGTTCCAAAATGATGAAATTTGGGGAGTAAGCCTAATTGTTTGATGGTAGTCAAAACCAGTCACTTTTAACTAATTCCATGGGAAATGGCACAAAGCTTTCCTGTCCAGGATGTGTGGTTACCTGGGTGGCACACCTCCAGAGCCAAATATCTCCGTGTTCCGATTCCTTCGGTCCCCGCTCCTCCCTGGCACTCAAGAAACTTCCCGCTAGACCACAACACATTAGGAAGAGCAACCATTGTTTGGGTCAAAATGAGTGGAAAGTGTACCACAGTAGAAGAAACAATAATAGAGAGAAAGAGAGAAGAGAGAGAGAGGAAGTGACAGAGATAAAAACAGTGCAGGAACATGTAATTTGAAGAAGAAAGTGGGAACAGGCCACTTTAGAGGTTTGGTTGAACTGAATGAACCAAAAGACAGAGGCCAGTAAAATGTCCCCATTACCCTTCGGCTGGGTTCATTATATCCTTACAGAACAGCCTGTCCAAGAGTTCACTTGGGTATTTCACAATCACTCATTCACTCATTCACTCACTCACTCACTCATTTGACAATTAGTTGTGGCAAGTGTGGGGCCTTGGGCTTAGTTCTAAGGAGATAGGAAGGTGAGCACAAACCTGAAGGTAGGACCTTGCAGAGATGTGAGATGTGAATGTAAATGTGTGCACTATTGGTGTGACCTTCCCATGGGAAGAGTAGAGCTTGATAGGGTACATTGTGAAAAAGAAACTTGTTTTATAATATTTTTAGATTTACAGGAAACATTGTGAATGGAGCATGAAGTTCCCATACACCTCACACCCAAGCTCCCCATTTCTAACATCTTACGTTAGTAGGGTACATTTGTCACAATGAAAGAAACAACATTGCTTAACTACTACTAACTAAGGCCCATACTTGATTCAGAGTTTCTTGTTTTTACCTTATATTTACCTAATGTTTTACCTAATATCTTTTTTCCATTCCAGGATCCCATCTTGGATACCACATTGCATTTTGTCATTATGTCTTCTTAAACTCTTCTTGGCTGTGACAGGTGACAGCATGTACTTTTAAAGCACCCTTTTTCCTTATATTGTCACTCCAAATAGGCTTTGTTGGACTGGTTATTTCTCTGTCCCTAGGTGAAATCTTGAGCTGATCCTGAAACATTTTCAGTTTCTCACAGACAATATGTCCTATTCAAATACAAAATTATTATGTCCAGTATAGTGTAACCATTGCTCAAAATTGGGGGGGTGGGGAGGCAGGAGTCAGTAGAGGAATAATCAGAGAAGTGAGCTGAGAAGTGTGAGGGCCCAGGAAAGTAGAATCTTATAGAGGTCAAGAAGGAGAGAGTCTCAAGAAAGAAGGAGCATCGGATGCTGAAGAGAGGCCCTAGTAGAGGAGGAGGAGAGAACGTGGCCATCGGGAGTTTCCTTAACCTTGGAGCAAAT
This sequence comes from Macrotus californicus, assembly GCA_007922815.1. Taxonomy (NCBI): domain Eukaryota; kingdom Metazoa; phylum Chordata; class Mammalia; order Chiroptera; family Phyllostomidae; genus Macrotus; species Macrotus californicus. Next base: position 68,240 of record VMDR010001123.1, read on the forward strand.
AGTTGTATAGAGTGTCAAGAGAAGAAGCCACAGAGGAATAGGTTAAGGGGTGAATATGTGGCCCCAAAATGAAGGCCCCCCTCTGTGGACTCCTCTCCTGAGAAGCTGAGTGGTAAATATAAGGCGAAAAATAAGTTGCAACTTTAAATGAGTAGCAGTAGGTTTAAGAGAAAGGCCTTGGGGTTGGGGTAGATGGTAGCTTCTAAAAGCTTCCTAATAAGCCCCCTTCTGATACTCAAACCCTTGTGTAATACCCTCCCCTGCAGATGGGCTGGACTAGTGATTCACTTCTATCCAACAGAATACAGCAAAAGTGATGGGATGTCACATCTGAGATTAGGTTACAAACGACAGATTTTTGTCTTACTTACACCCTGCCTTTCTCTTGCTTTTCTCTATTTGCTCACTCTGATGAAGCAGCTGCCATGTTATGAGCTTCCGCATGAAGAAGCCCACATAGCAAGGAACTAGGGTGTCCTCCAGCCAACAGCCAGCAAGGAACTAAGGCCCTCAGACCAACAGCCCATGAGGAGCTGAGTGCTGCTAAAATCACATGAACACACTTGGAGGCAGATCCTTCCCTGGCTGAGCCTCGATGTGGACAGCAGCCCACCCAACACTTTTGTAGCCTATGGAGACTTCGAAGCAGGGGGCTCAGCTACAGACAACTGGGAGAAAGAAATGTTGTTCTAGCCACTAAATTTTAGGACAATTCGTTACACAGCACAATGAATAGCTACTACAAGTTGTTGGTTTTGATAAGGGAGGCCTGCACATGATTCTAGCTTTAAACTTATTATCCTTAAGAATTACCTGGGAGTCTGTCAAAATGCAGATTATGGGCACAAAACCCTAAGGGTTTTATTTAGGCACTGGGGATTCAGACCTGACTGCATAGCACTCTTCGGGAAAGGGCCCAAGAAATGGCATTTTTGAAAGACCTTAGATGATTCTGGTGTAGGTGGGGCAGGAAAGACTCCAGCAAAAAGGAAATACCAAGGGCTGTAGCTCAGAGATGTGGGTCTCAATGTGCTAGAGCAGGCAGGCAGGCAGGCGGGCAAGAGTCCAGGAACCAAGGGGACAATGGCCTTCAAGATTTGACTTTTGTTTTTCCTTGAAAAGGATCTTTCTTTTCTTTTTTTTTTTAACTTTAATCATTTATTTATTTTCAATTACAGTTGACACCCATTACTATATTAGTTTCAGGTGTACACCCCAGTGGTGAGACACTACCTAACTTAATAAGTGATCATCTCAATAAATCTCGCACCCATCTGACACCATACCTAGTTCTCAGACTATTATTGACTATATTCCCTATGCTGCATTTTACAGCCACATGACAATTTGACTTCTTTCTCTGGAATATTAGGGAAGAACAAAAGTTTGGGGAAAGATATCCAGAAATTTTGAGACAAAGAAGGAAAAGCCTCAATCTTCTCTGAAGGAAGGACATGGAGCCACCTACAAAGCCCGAGGAAGCAGAACTACTAATTGAGGTTTAAAGAGAAGAAAGGATTTCAAGAAGAACGAGACTCCTTGAGGAAGCTTTGGTGAGTCAATAAGAACTTTTTAAATAATAGTAAAAGTGTGAAGAAGGCCAGAAGATGACTAATGAGCATAATTTGGAGGGGGTGAAGGAGCCCACTCTCCTCACACTCCTCTCTGTGAGCCATTGGGAGTAGAAGGAAAGTCTCTGTTGGAGAAAGTCCCAGGGACAGCATCCAAGGAAAAGACCAGTTTCTGTTGTGATAAGGTGACAGAGAGCAGTCTTTAGGGAAAGGTGAAGAGGAGCCCCTTCTCAGTAGAACAGGGGCTCTCCTGGGCCAGCAGAAGAATCCCAGACAGCAAAGCCCAGGTGTCCTGGGTGGGGGCGGGGCTGAAAGGACAGAAAGAGAGGAGCGCAGGACTGGGTCACAGGAGGGCAGCAGGTAGAGCCCCGGGAGGCTGAAGGTTGAAGATAGGCTAGAGATTCCTGATACTAATGGGAGGAAAGGGCAGATACCAGTTCCATTCACTGATTAACTAATCCCCCAAATCGAAGGCAAATATCGATTCATCATCAACACCAGCACCTACAGCTCCTCTGCAAGCAAGTCCAAGAGAGGCCGACACGCAAGCCTCTCACAGGGCTGCCTCTGAGAGCTGGCCTAGAGTGAGGCGCTGGTCTCGGGAAGGCAGCAGGACGTGTCCATACTCAAAATGTGCCAAGTCCCGTATTTGTCCTTTAAAACTTCTCCATTCATGTCCTATAGGAATTTGCCTGTGGCTAACTTGGTAGAGAGAAAAGACCCCAAGGCTGAGAGTTAGGGGACCCGGATACTTGTCCCAGGTCCACCCCCACAAGCTACGTGACCTTAAAAAGCCATTGACCTCCTGGACACCATTTGTAAAGGGCAGGGGTTGAGCCAGATGTTCCCTCAAGTCCCTTCCAGCTCCAACATTCTAGGAGCCTGAAAACATGCAACCCTAAACAAGGTCTAGGAATCATGTAGCTTAGTTCCTGGAATTCAGCTTTAAAAAAAGGAGCAAGGAACTCCAGCGCCTATGCGTTAACTACTCTACTGGAGACTTCCTATCCATTGATAGGATCCCCTGGGGTAAATGTTTTGAAATAGTGGACATTCCATGAAGTGAAATTCTGGGGATTAATCTGCAACGAGGGCTGAAAATTTTCTCCATGATTTTTCCCAAATGTATGAGAAATCTTCATCCAATTGGACGTGGGGTAGATTCTTTTCTGAAGCATCCTGTTTGCATGTCGGAGACAGGAAAAAAGCACTTAGGCCCAGATATCTTACTCATGGGTTGTGAGGGAAGATGCACTGACAGTGGCCAGTGAATCATGTCTAGGTCATTTCACAGCTAAGGTTTTAAACTATCTCCTAGTGTTGCCACACACACACATCCACAGATTGGGAAAGAGCTTCAGTCACATCAGCAAAGTGAAAGTGGGACTTGTTCCCCGCCCCCAGCACCCCTGAGGAATGCTCTCTCTCACCACCGCTTACTCTCTGACGGGAACCCCTGAGGTCTTTTAGTCCCATCTCACATTTTGGAAAACCAGGATAACCTAATAGATGTCTTAACTTACATCCCAAACTTTACATGAGTGAAAGGGGATGAAAAACAGACATGGAAACTTCTTCTGATTTCCAAATGCAGGAAATTTGATGACCCTGGCCGGGACTCTGTTTACTTTTTTCACAACGTATTACCAGTAAAAATAAAAACACCCTTTACCATGCCACCCTATATTTTCAATATTTTATACTTTTTTCCAGTTGTTCAGTAACTATGTAGTTAGCACTGTGCTGGATGCAAGGAGGAAAATCAATATCTAGCTATGAATTACCTACGGTGCCATGAAATAAATTCTACAATAGCCATATATTAAAAGAAGGGTGTCATTGACTCTGCCTCGGGGCAAGGAAGTTGAAGAAGGTGAGTCCTTTAAGGATGAGTAGTAGTTTGAAGGTGAGTAAGAGCCGGGCAGGTGATGAATGGGATTTGAAGGGCAGTCAAGGCAAAAGGAACCGGGCAGAAAAAAACCACAAAAATTTGAGACCACCTGGAAGGATATTCCATGTCCACAGCTTGGAAGAACCAATATTGTAAAGTTTTCAGCTCTCTGTAACCGATCTATAAATTCCGCACAGTTCCAATAAAAATTCCAATAGGCTTTTTTCTGGTGTAGAAATTAGTATGCTAATTCTAAAATATGTACAGAAGCACAAAGGCCAAGGACAGCCAAGGCACTCCTGACAACAAGAAAGAAGTTTTTTCCAGATATCAAACTTACTGTAAAACCACGAAAAGTAAGAGAGTGGGCTTTGTGCCAAGATGAAAAACAGACCAATGGAATAAAAGAGCAATTTCATATATAGGAACACTTGATTTGTGACCAGCGTATCATTGCAGAGAAGTGGGGAAAGTATAATATTTTAAATAAATGGTACTGAGTTCACTGGATATCCATACGGAAAAAAATAAACTCTTACACCACAATACGACAATCAACTCCAAGAAAAACGTAGCTTTAAATGTGAGACAAAATAAAGATTCTAGACATTAATATCGAGAATACTTTCTTGACTGTGAGGAAGGGTATATTTCTTAAAAAGGAGGTAAAATGCATTAGTCATAAAGAAAAAGATTGATAAAATATGATGCTTTGAAAATAAGAACCTCGTTCACCAAGACAGAATTAAGAGAGTACCAAAGTAAGTCACAAAATAAAAGACGGCATTGGCAATTTACGGAACTGACAAAGGATTTGCATTCGTAAAAACTAAAGAATTCCTAATTAATGAGAAAAAGATAAGAAAAAGATCCCAATAAAAAAACGTGAAAAAGATTTAAACAGCACTTTGCAAAGGATACTTACTACTCAAGTGGCCAGTAACTAGGAAAAGTTGTTCAACCTCATTCATTATCAAAAAATGCACAAAATAAAACCACAATGATAGCTAAGCTCTACATTTCCAGTAGCATGGCTAACATTTTAAAAACTAAAAATAATGAGTGTTGGTAAGGATTTGGGACAACGGAATTTCTCATGCACTGCTAGCGGTTGCATAAATTGGTAAAGCCAGCCAGGTCTGGAAAATAGTTTGACATTAAGTATTTTTTTAATTTATTTTTCAATTGCAGTTGACATACAATATCCTATTAGTTTCAAGTGTACAGCATAGTGGTTAGACATTTATGTATCTTATGAAGTGACCACCCCAGTAAGCCCAGTACACACCTGGCCCCACACATAGTTATTAGTGTTATTGACTATCTCCCCTGTGCTGTGCTCTACAGCCCCGTGACTGTTCTTATAACTGGCAAGTTGTGCATCTTTATCCCTTTCACCTCTTTCACCCATTCTCCTAACCCCTCTCCCTTCCGGTGACCATCAATTCACATTCTGCATCTATGAGTTAGCTTTTGTTTTGTTTGTTCGTTTATTTTGTTTTTTAGATTCCACACATAAGTGAAACCATATCCTGTAATCCAGGCATACACCCAACAAAAATACATGCATATGGGCACCAAGAGACATGGTCAAGAATGTCCATAGTAACCTTCTTTGTAATAGCCAAAACCGAAAACAACCCAAATGTCCACCCTGTATAAACTAAGTATGGTGTGTGTATACAATGTAACACTATACAGCAATCAACCGGAGAAACTCTAGGTGCATCTAACAACACGAATGAGCCGCAGAAACCGGACACAAAAGAAAAATTACTAAATAGTCCTAGTTAGACAACCTTCAAATACAGGCAAAACTAAACTGTAGCATTAGAAGTCAAATAATGTTAACTTTGAGGAGTGGGCATGAGAGAGGCGGTAATGGTGTTCTCTTTCTCGGCAGAGGGGTGGGGTGGCGGTACACAGGTATTTGTTTTGTTATAATTTACTTTGTTACAATTATACATCTAATTTCTGCATGTGCGTTATATTTCTTAATTAAAAAGTTAAAATAAATGTATTAAATAAAAGTGCCTGTCCTTTAGTAAGGACTCCAAAAACAGTTCCCACAATTATTCTCTCAGCGCCCCTCTCACCCCTGAGCACAGAAAGCAGACTTTCTTCTCCCAAAGGGCTCCCCGAGGAAAATTACAAGCTGTCACACGCAAATAATGACCTTCCTCTCTCTCTCCCCTTGGGACCGAGGTTATAGATGACGGGAAGGGACCAGAAGGAGTGTCTTTCGTTGCTGCACCAGGCTCAGACTAAGGGGGGGCTCTGGTGATCACCCTCACGTGTCCCTGCCTTCTGCTCCTCCACGTCGTGAACTAGTGTAACCATTTGGGAGGATAACTTAGCACCACCAGTAAAGTCGAAGACGCGATAATATGAACAGTGGGATACCATTTATATATATTTAAGCATGCAAGACATGTGGCTTATGAATATAATAAAATTCTGAAGTGACACACTGCAGGGTAGTGGTTACCTACAAGAAGGGAGGGTAATGGGATTTGGGGGACACAGCCATAACTGAATCTTTAAGATTTTATTTCTTCAAACAAGTATCTGAAACAAATATGGCAAAATATTAACAATCATTTAAATCTGGTGGTGAGTATATTGGATATCTATTACATTATTTTTTGTGCTTTTTATATTAGGAATGTGGCCAAACAAAAAATAATAATAATGGATATGGATTATCTCCCCTGAAATATTCTCTAGGCTCTTGCCTCCCACACTAAGAATAAACTAATTCCTCCAGATTGTCCCCCTTCTTCAAGATGCACATGGATTTGTGATAAACAAAAGTTGGCAGCAGGGTGCACTCATGCTTGTCTGGGCCGTTCCTGACCCAGAAACGTCTCTGACATGGGAAGATGCCCCTCTGCTCCGCTCTGTTTCCCAGGAAGCTGACCTATAAGGACCATAAGCTCTTTGCCCTCTGGCTTCTGAATGGGCCGGCAAACGGGAGACAGAAACACAGACAGCTGGACAGGAAACAAAAAAGGACCAGGTATTTATTCCCTGGCTTCCTCCCTGCTGGCCTAAAGGTGGGGAGCGGCTTCATTGCTCCCCTGAAGGCCACATCCCCCAAATGCAGGCCTCTCTGGGGTCCCTGGTGGCTCCCTGGGCTGCAGCAATCCCTCCTTGCCTTTGCCCCGCAGGCCTAGGGGTGGATAATGGCTCCCCACTGTCACTAGCCCCCGGCGCTTCAACATCCCTCCTGGTTTCCCTTCAGTCTACCCACATCTTTATAAAAGGTACACTCATTGAACTCCCACTTGAATGTGCCATCTATTTCCTGCTCATCTCCTGACCTCATGGAGCACAAGGAAATGTGTGGAGCACATGAATACTCTGAGAGTCCAGGCGATCAGGGAAGCTGCAGAGATAAGGCTCAGATGTCAGCAAAGCCTTGAGAGGAGCAGAAATTGGCCAGCTGGACAAAGGGATGCGATGAAGAGTGGGGTGACAACAGAGGCAAAACTGAGGGAACAGCTTCAACAAAGCTTTCGTATTAGGTTGACCATAGGCAACTGCCCATATCGGACCCTTTTTGCCAAACCAAAATACAAGGCAATTTCATATGGTTCGACTTAATAGGACTCAGACTATGATGACCTTAAATAGCAAAGGGGGTCCATAGGAGCAGAAGGAATAAAAACTGACCCTGTCTGTGCAGACTGCATGTCAGGAAGAGTGGAGATAACATTAACCTGAAGAGGAGGAAAGTCAGCTTTGCCAGGAATGATGAAATGTGTTTCCTATGTTTGATTTCCATTCAAACAAAACCACAGGTCTCTTTCTGCTCTCCTTGTATCTGAATGCTCAGTCTGGTCCTTACAGGAGGTTTCTACATCTTGGGCCACAAATCTAAGGGCTAGACAGGTCCTTAATATACTATCCTCTCATTTCAAAGATTAAAAACATAATGAGGCACAGGGGTGAAGAGTCTTGCCTACTATCACAACACATGTGACCCTCCAATAGGCTGTCTTGATCACGGAAAAGTTCCAGAAGGAATACGTGTGGGAGAATTCCAATGACAATTCTATGGAGAGAGGGTAAATGTCATCACAGGCCAGAGTCAAACCCTGATAGAAGCGAAGAAATGAGAAGTTGTAAGACAGAGAGGATGCTGACAGCATATTAGCTCAGCTGGAAGAGCAAAGAATGCATATGATGAATTATTTCCTTTTATGAATCTTATCCTTGGACCTAGATTAATCTTTTCCTAGACTTGTTAGGCCGACCAAGACAATAAATCTTCTCAGGTTTGGGAAGAATTAAAAGGCATATGATATATTTTTCCTGAGCTCATTCCCAGACCCATCATGCTGCTCCTCAAAGCTAATATTTTGGCATTTAATAACCCAGGAAAATTAAGCCATGTACTTGACATTAGCCAATTTAAAACAAAACAAAAACACTAAGTAACATTTAAACTTGGAGTTGTTTTGATGCCATAATTTCTCTCCTGGCATTTGAGTTAATTGAGTTAATTATACTCTAGAACCAGATTTTCAGAAGCCTGTGTTCAGGGTGAGAGCAGCCTCCCTGCGACCCACACAGTTTGGTACCCTTGACTATCCAAGGTCCTGGTCTTTATCGAATGGTCCAGTGTGGTGTAGTGCCTGGGCCTTGTGAAGCACTGCTCAGGCCATTATAAACAAGGACTGTAGTGGAACTCTGGGGTTTGGGAGTAAAGAATAAGATGAACTCTTACTGGAGAAGGAGGGTGGTGGCTAAGTGTCACACCAGGTTGGGGATCTTGCAGACACACCCACCTTGGTGGGCAGCCCCAACCACTGCAAAGCAGGAACAAAGGCAATGCCCCCGCAGTCCTCCAGCAGCACATCAGTCCCGTGCCTCCGCCTGCTGGGACAACACAAACCGGCAGCCTGTATGGTGTTCCTTGTCTCAACAACTCATATTTATGCATAAGTTACCGAGGTAGTTATTTCAGAACTAAGTCATCGATCACCACACTAACACTAAGCCATCAGGCAGAACTGGAAGATGATAAGTCAAAACAGTATGAACGGTCAAAACATTATGAATGGTCAAAACATTATTTCCTAGAAGGGGATGACCTAGTTTTGAATTATCGCCCTGAAAATAAGAAGACACTGGCCCAGAGATAATGACTTGTCGAGGTCCCGGAACTGGTAAGTACAGGATTGCCCTTGACTTGTCTTTCACGGACTGACTATGACTCCTGGGCCTTCCACCGGCGCACAGTGCATCACTCACATCGCCTGGAAAGCGCTTCTCCAGCCTCTTCTGCTGTTTCATGACTTTGTATTTGTCTTCCTGAAAGAGACTGCGTGCATCTTATAAGTATTTCAATTTGGTGTAATTCAAGACACAGTTATTGGGGGACTCTAAGTGACAGACCTTGTGCACGTATTAAGCCCTCAGTCAACATCTGTTAAGCTTTTCCACATATAGGAGGCCTTTCTAGCGCCAGGACTTGAGAGAAGAGAGAATGAGGGGCCAGGTGATGGGAAAATGGCCGTGCTATTCCCCTAGTCGTGATGTAATTCAGTCCTGAAGGAGGGCCGTGATGGTGGTGACAGGAATGGAAGTCACAGGGAAAATGTGGAATGCATTAGAGAGTAAAGCTGGATGTCAGGAGAGGAAACAAAGGAAGGAATGATAGAAAATTATCCTACCCATTTCAAATGCAAGGTACCCATCGGACACACACTGGGAGAAGTCCAACAAGGAAGGAGAAATGCACAGGTGGGACTCAGGCAGGACTCAAGGTCAGAGTCTGCAGGGAGGGGATGGTTTAAACTATGCAGGAGGATGTGGGGGTGAAGGGGGGCGGCGTTTGCCTTTCTAGAAGTTAGCACATCTCTTTGCTAAAATTCTCCTACTGCTCCGGATTATTGGAACTAGACACAGGACTGGCAAAGATGGGAAAAGCAGAAAAAGGAGCAGGACAAGACCAGCAGCCCACACATGCTAACCCAGCCTTTGCCCTTGCACTCAGCCAGCATTCCTCCTACCCTTCCTTCCAAATGCCCCGTTTTTTGATAAGATGAGAAACCCTGGGTATATCAGCCACACTCATGTTTCTATTAGTGGCACACATGCACACCTGGTGATGCTCGCTTTCCGATGATACTGGCAGTTGCTACATCATCCTCCTGAACCTCTTCCTTCCACTACTTGTCCGTTTTCCCATCGTTGCCTCCTTCGCCAGCCTCCAATCCCAACACCCTTGCCCATCATTCTCCTTGAAGCTCTCTTATCTACCCATACTCCCAGTAAGTTATAGCAAAAACTGAGTTTTATAAAACAAAACTTAAAAAAAATAATTCATGTCACAAAGGAAAAACCTGCTTAAAATAGACTTTGGCTTTGTAAATATTCTGTATATGTTAGAACTACTCCCTAAATGTGGCAAGGATCTCTATTTGATAGACCTCTAACTCAGTCTCATTTTAAATATTTGTAAAATTTCCACTAGAACATGCAACAATGACTGGTGGCAATGATGATCAAAATAGAAGCAAGGAAATTGGAAAGAAACAGCAGACCACTAAGGCCACCCAAGTGGGGAAGCCAAACCACAGAGGAGCAGGAAACTCCAGGGACAGAGCCCTCTGGAAAAACCTTCCGCTCCTCTTTTCCAGGACAGAAATGCAGTCATACGGTGGTTTATCTTATGTGAAAGGGGTGCCAGCCCAGATCCCAGGAGGGTAGGGGCTTTGTATGCTGGTGCCCCAACACCACACTTCCCCGCAAACAATCATCAGTACGCTGGAACTCATCACACATAGTCTTTTAGATGATTCCAAACCTACAATAAGCTCACCAATAACATCCCATTACTGACACCAGAACAGTGAGGGCCTTGTGGATATGAACTTGAAACTTGAAATCCTTATGGCCTATGATTTGAGCGGGTCTCCTCCTGAGCACTGCTTAGCATTTCCTGTCTGATCCATCACACCTTCTGTCTGACAGACCAAAGTGAGCCATTTAAGCCCACAGCACTCCTCGGCTTAGAGCCACATGAAGATAAAGAGATCTCCCTACAGAATGCTCTCCACCCCGCAGCCCCTAGAAAGGGCCCAGTAATGGGAGTTTCGCTGACAAATGTTTCTCATCTGAACCCAGTCAGTTCAGAGGGCATCATCCAGGGCTGCGCATGCATCCCATATGTTCTCCACCCCCGAGATCCGGAGGCCTCAGCCCCAAACCGAAATCATATTACTACTACTGTCGTTGTTGGTGGTTAACATCAGTCCTTTGTCACAAGAGCAAAGGGCAGCACAATCATCACATGAGCGTCTTCTCACCTAGAGCCCAGCCCCTGCTCACCACAGAGACTAGAAACAGAGGTGAGTTGGAGAAACATACTGGCATGGTGGCAGTCCCGGTGTCATTCCTCCACCCCACCCATTCACCTACCCTGCCCATCAAAGGAAGGGACTGGCCACAAAGGACCATGTGAGATTTATTAACAGAGCTGACCTTGTACACAGCAATAACAGTTACTTAGTGCAGCAAAAGCAGGGAGAGCCGACCCTCTGAACTCTGGGAACGGTGGTGCACACCCCTCAGGCCTTAGCAGGGAATGCTGCCAGGAAGATGAGCCAGAGTGCTCACTCGGGAAGAAAGTGGGCAAGATGGGGAAAGTGATGGCCCGTGAGTCTGTGCCTGTTGGAGGACTTTCCAACAGGAGGACAATCAACAAGGTGATTTCTGGAGGGCCACTTATAGCACTATCCCCACTGTTTCTAAAATTCCAAGCACACAGCACCCTCCCCACCCCACCCTTACTCTAGCGCAGGGTCCCCCAACCTCCCTCCTCCCGGTGTGCCTGCATTATCACCTGTGCTCTGCCTCCTGTCTCCTCTCCGCCTCCAATCCTGGTCTGTGGGAAAACTGTCCTCCACGAAAACTGGTCCTTGATGCTAAAAAAGGTTGGGGACCACTGCTCTAGCCCACTCAGGCCAGATTTATAGGCCCATCAGTGTGCTTGAGCATTTCAAATCATCTTACAGTAACCTGGGCAAAAAGGCCATGGAAGGTGGACTGTCTGCCCGTAAAAAGGTGGCAAACACCTTTCAGAGCTGTAAAGAGCAGACCCAAACTTGGGGATGAGCCTTGCCTCCCACACACTTGCATCCACCATCCAGGCTCAGTGTGGCTCAGACGGATGCTTCTGTGAAGGCTGGTGCTCTGGCAGCATGCCTGGGGGGGTGTACTGCTTAAACCAGAAATGAGCAGCTTTCCCAATGCACTCAAAAATGTGAGCATACAGACTTTTCTTCTCCCATAAATTTTCGTTCTGTCCCCGGTGCCTGTTACCACTTGCCTGTAAGCCAGAGCTAGCATAAGACAAAATAAATGAATGAGTAGAAACTGTTAATGAGAAAAGTCAGAAACAAATACTCACACATCCTCAACAGCTTGCTTTCTCGTGGCCCGGGCTGCTTGTGTTTGTGGTTTAATCTGATCACTTGTTTGCAGGAGAAACTGTTCCTAGGTCATTTGAAGGAATTCAATAGACTATATTTTATGGCATTCTGAAAAAAAACCCTCACAACTCTCAAGGTCCCAGATCCCATACCTGGTTGGACTCTGGGACAAGGGATTTTGAGTCAAGTCTGGTTCTCACCCTGGGCAAGTTCTTGTTAACTGACCTGACCTCTCCAAGCCTCAGTTTCCACATCAGTAAAATGGGAATAACACTAAGTACCCCATGGGGGAACACTGAGGACTACACATGATCATGTATGCAATGGGCCGGGTGTGATGTAGGCCCTCAGTACATGTCAGTGACTGTTATTCCCAGGACTAAGTAGACATCTGTTTTAAGCGTGCCTAGCCAGGCTCCTGCATTTGCAAGGTGATCCACAAATGCCCTCCTTTCCCTTCCCCCGTGACCATGCTCCAAATTTCAGCTTCCCAGAGGGCTGTTACTGCATGGCTTTTCCGCCCTAAGACCTCACTGAGCTCCAGAAGATGCTTCCGTCCCTGCTTATCACTGCTTAGTTCCAGGGCAGTGTGTGCCTGACCAGAGCCACCAACCGACAACAGCCACAAACAGTCCCCAGAATGCCCCAGGGAGCTGAGGCAGGCGAAAATGAAGCCAGAGTAAAAAGGTGCCTCCCCACCTACAGCCAAAGAGGGTCTTTCCTGCTCAGACCAAATCCTGCTGTTTCCTCAAAGGGAACCCAGAGCTCTGTCACATATGGTCCACCCAGGCCCAGGGTCACCCTCTCACAGCTTTGCCTGGACCAGACCCAGGAGTTTTAATCAAATGCAAAAAAAAATGAGGGGAGAACACAAGTAGTTCCCCCCTTTAAACAGAATAACTGCTCCGCACTGGGAAGAGCTAAGCCTCGAGGAGCACAGGCCCAGGGCTTCATCACAAGGCGTTAACCAGCCGGCAGCAGAGCAGGAGTGGGGAAGGCTTTTCTTGAAGAGAGAAGAAAAGCTGGCTGGGCAGGAGTGCTGGGCCCCAGCCCCCTCCCCAAAGTGTCTCTATTTTTGGCTTCCTTAAGGTGAATTTAATTGTTTAAACAAGATTAAACGAGCATGGAATTTGAGAGGGAGAAGGAAGACTTCTTTTTTTAAAGCAAGGGAATTTTTCTTCCCAAAAGGTCCAAAACAAATCTGAACTCTAAGAACAGTGTTGGCTCTTAGTAACCGAAAACTAAAATCGTCCAGGCTGAAAGGGTCCACAGGAAGCTAATTTCCTGGGGTCAGCGTAATACAGAGGAATCACAAAGAAACAATGAACCCGGAGTCACCAGCTTCACTTTGTCTTAGAAAAGAGAAGCCCACAGAAAGCTCTCCAGCCCTAACTCATTTCCCTTTGGAACACCAGCATCAGCCACTGTGAAACAAGACAAGCCTGCACGTCTGTTAGAGCCCCCAGGCCCACATTAGAGCCATACAGAGGAATGCAGGGTCAGACTCCTGATTCCCGCGTCCACTAATTCAGTCACTCGACAAGCATGTTGTGAACATCTACCCTGTGCTGCCAGGTACCACGCTAGGCATTGGAGCTACAACCAGGAACCAGACAGAAATGATGCCTTCCTTCAAGGAGCTTGAAGACTCGTGGGACAGGAGGGCTGTACACCTAATTAAATTAGGCGCTGTGCAAACAGAGAGAATACACAATTGCTTCCATCCAGAGGGGCCATGGAGGTAACAGACTGCTTCAGATAGGAGGTGACCGTTTTCCCTGAACCTTAAAGAAGTCGTAGGAGTTCTTTAGGGAGAAGAGAATCAGGAGTTTTCTAACTGAGGCACAGGGGTGTCCTGGGAAGGCCATGGGCTGGGGACCCTGCTGGGAAGGAAACATGGCTGGGTCCAGGTTGCCTACGCTGTATTTACCATTCCCCACAGCTCCAGCTTTGCCTTGTGGGTATCAGAGCTTCTCAGAAGGCAGAATGACATTAGGAAGAGGGTACAGGATTAAGAGCCAAGAAACCAAAGAATCTGCCATTTCCTAGCTGTGTGACCTTGGGCATGGGACTATCCCACTTGGGGCCTCAGTTTCCTCCTCTATCAAATGAGAAAATTAAGCGAATTGGTTGTTTTACTTCACGAGAGGCAAGCGACACAATCTGAAGAGAGAAGCATGGCTCAGAAGCAGATTGTGAGGCTGGCCCAGGAGAAGCCTCCCCACCCCACCCCACCCCACCCCACCCACATTCTTGGGCCTTTCAATTAACTTCATCTGGACCACATACACTCCGTATGTGTGCATTCACATGTGTGCACACTCAATCATACCACTCCAGTCCACCCTCCACTTGCTCACCAAAGTGCTAGGGTGAAAATATTTCTGGGATCCAAGGTCTCTCTGGGATCAAGCTAAAGCTCCTCGGCGTGGAAGAGAAAGACCTGCAAAACTCCACAGTGTTGGATCACAAGCTCTATAACTAGATGTTGGGCTCCCACCAGGCCTCTGTTCCCCGGCCCCCACTACCCTAATATACCACGTGGTCTCGCATGTCTGCTTCACAGCCCATGAAGCCCCACAGACGATGAACCTCCACAAGAACGATTGATGTCTCAGTGACACTCATACCCCCAGCTCCCAGGACTGTACCTGGACACAGAATGCCTACAGCAGATGTTTGGGGATCTGACCACTTGCATTTTTATTTAACTGTTATGATTGTTTGCATAATAATACAGAATGATTCTTCGATGGTTTGGGGGGAACGAGGGTCTCCTGGAGCTAAATTAGCTGTCAGAAAAGGACTGTCCCGCTAAGGCCAGACACCCATCATCTCCTGGTATAGGCCCAACTTTTCATAATCTCCACACCAGACTGTGGGAGGACAGGCAAAAAGGTGGGCCCCTCAAACCTGCCCAGCAATTTAACATCTTCGTGAAGTTACAGATGCTCAGAATTGGAAGGAGCCCTAGAAGCCACGGCCGCCTTCTGCCCAGGGCAGACCACCTCTGAGGGCACAGCTCTTGTGGATACTTTATCCTCTCTAGACTGTTTTCTGTTGTTTTCCCTTATCCCCACGCCCCAGACTCTGCACTAGAAAAGGAAGGCCCAGGCTCCCCGGTATTGAAAACACCTCTAATTTTAACTCTTCTAGGCTCTGTTGGTGGGAACAGAAGCATCACATGACAAGAAGCCATCACTCTTTCCCTCCACCTTTTCTGCTCCAGCCTACACAGTCCCCATTTCTTTACCTGACCCTCCAACGGCGCAGTTGCCAGCACCCCCACAATTCTGGTCACCCGATTTTGATATCGCCTTTGGGTGATGCTCATTGTCTTTAAAAAGAGGTGTGGTTTCACAACACAGAGACTGAGGAATTTCCCATGAAGGAGAAACTTCATTAATGAAGCTAAAGAATGCCTGACTTTTGCAACATTTTCTTCAAAAAGAACGTACAGCCCAGCCAAAACTGCACACTAACTGTGAGAGGTGGGCACCACCCTCCGTGTGTACATTGTGTCTGTGAGAAGCACGCGGCTGGGTGCGTGCCTCAGCATGTCAGTCTGAGCTGAGCACTCACAGGCCACCATGTGGTGTGATCTGGGGGCCCCACCCATCCCACCAAAATGCGCCCACCACATATGTTACTCAAAAGGCATTAAAAAAATTTGCTAACATGCAACTATATCAATAGGACAATAATACCCTCAGTATTTGGTATGAATTAGTGTCTCAGCTCAAGTTATTTAAGATTGTATTGGCTACCATTAACGGAAGTAAGGAAAGACTGAGTTTGCCACAGCTGAAGGTTGTGTGTATGTAAGGGGAGTGTCAGGGGAGCGTGAGTGGGGGAAGGGAGGGAGGGGTAATGAGAGAAATACCGGATACATCTAAAGAGAATGACAGGAGCCTGATAAGAGGACTGGTCCAAGCCCAGGGGCCTCTGGGTGGCACAGCTCCCAAGGCACGGGCAGTCTCTGCCAGACAGCAGGAGTGTGCGCAGCTGACAGCAAGAACTTGTCTGAAGTGCGGCCACACTTCGCTCAACCTCCATTGAAGCGCACGGCGCGAGTGCCCTCTAGCGGGAGAAACAAGCTCTCACCACCCCTCGGGTCCACATCAGCATGGATTTAAACTTTCCTCTGTCATTCATTCAACAAATATGCATTCAATTTCCACTACATGCTGAACACAAGGATGGGCACTGGGGAGACACGTAAATAAGACAGGATCACTCTCTCAAGAGGGGTCCAGGCTGGTTGAGGAGGTCAGACAAGTCATGGTAGGTGTGTGTGACTCAAGGATGGTAGGCATACAGAGGCAGGAGTGGTGGCCGAGGGAGGTCTTCCCAAGAGAGGTGCCTCTCCAGCTGAGATGTTTGCCAAACAGATAAGTGGGATCCAGGTCTTCCAGACAGAACAGCCCAAACTGGAGGTATTCTGGTCCCATCTGGGACAGAGAAGGTCAGGGTCATTGCCAGAGAAGAAGCTGAAGAGGGGTAAATTGGGTCTGATCAGGGAGGGTTCAGCCTTCATCCTAAAGGTGCTAGAAGTCAGAGAGGAATAAAACAATTATGCAGATTTAAAAGGATTGCTCTGGTAATGGGAGAGGAAGCTGAACTGTAAGCAAAACCCAAGGGCCTGAATGGAGGGGTCAAGAGGTAGAAAAGGCAAGGAGGAAAAGAGGCAAAGGAAAGCCCTGCGGCCCTTAGTTTCAGACTGAGGGATGGGAGGTAAAGAAGAGAGAGGAGTCTAGACTAATTCCCAGCTGCAGGCTTGGGAGGCCAGCTTGGCAGTGATGTCTTTCATCAAACCAGAAATAAAGGGAAGGAGCAGATTAGGAGGAAAGGGAGTGAGTTCAATTCTGAACATGTAGAACTGGATGTTCCTGAGGGACAACCAAGGGGAAACTCTGGGAGGTAACTGGTAATTGACTATTTAGTCTGCAGCGCTGGGAACTGATTTGAGGTTTGGAAGTAATCTATGGCATTGGAAGGGAAAATGTCTCTTAAGGTGAACAGTCAGCATGAAGAAAGAACTGAGGACAGACCCCTGGGGAAAGCTCATTTTCAGGGAAAAGCAGAATCGCTGCCCTCCAGAGAAACAAAAAGGAAAAACGGAGGTGAGTAGAGAACCAGCAAGGGACTGAAGCTGTGGAAGACAGAGCTTCAGGAAGGGTGTGGTCACTCCCGTCCGAAGCGACCCCGACTACAAGTCCTGCAAGGAGTTGAAGAGTGTACGGAGCTGAGAGGAGTGTGGCCTCGCTTTATGGTCTCTTCAACTGGATTCTGAAAATATCCATCGTGTGCCCTTTACCACTCAGCAACCAGGAAGACCCAGGCACAAATTTCTTGGGGATGCAACCCCTCAGCTTGATAACATCCATCATGGGACTGCAATAAGGATTCAAGAAAATCTTTACACAGAACGCTCAGAAAATCACCCCCCCACACTGTAGGCACTCAGAGCTAGCTCCTCCCCGCTGTGATAACATAATTAGGAAAGTATAGCAGGGAGGACACAGACCCACATTAGAGTAGCTGGTGTCTAGGCTGACCAAGTCATGGCTCCCTCACTGAGCTGGGTAGCCAAGAGTGGGCTCAGATCATGTGGACAGAACCTCCACCGAGTGGGCATTGTGGTCAGGTGGCTCGTGGGTTCAGCTAGGGGTCAGACATTGGATCCTGAGGTTTAGACCCATTACTGACCTCAGTGGCCCATCACAACAGTGGTAGGAGGCAGGTGTTACTATGATTCCCTATTTACAGATGAAGACCTTGGACCTACAAAGACTATGTAATTCTCCTGATGCCACACATTCTTTCTCAGGAAACAGAGTGTGCTTTTGAGAACTATGTCATCTCCAATGTTCCTTTTGAAGATTTAGGAGGAGCAGTCAGGAGCGCACGCGTGCACACACACACATTAACTGTACTAGACAGCAGCCACTCTGAGCCAAAGCCCAATTTGCTCTCAGCTCTGCCACTAGACCATTGCCTTGCCCTTCAAACACTGCTCAGGGCCTCAGTTTTCCCATCTGGAAATGGGATGAAATAGTCCTATGCCTCCCCCCTCCCTTTAGGGAGTGGCCCTGAGGAGGTCCAGATTGACCAGACCTGCCTGGACTGTCCGCCCCTTGCCCTCCTGCTGCACTACCGTCCACACACACGTGGCACACACCCCTCTAGCTCTCCTGAGCTGTCCAAAGGAGTGACTCTCCCTAAAGGTATCTCAAGACGCCAGCCTGCAGAAGCAAACTCACAGGCCTGGAATGTTTTCTGACCACCTCTTCACCAAGCCCATCCCTTCCTCAGTCTACCTGCTCCTGAAAATCCACTTTTCTCTGGAAGGTCTTCTTAAAATTAATAATATAAAAGCAATTCCCCTGCCTCCCCTCACTTCAATCTGTATCTTAATGCTATTCCCATAAGTTATTCTCTTAACTCCATGATTCACTCATCACTTTTTCTAACCTCCAAAATGCACTTAACATTTACGTATATCTGATTTCTACCCGCAAGTCTCGTAACATTCTGATGTCTTCCCAGGTCATGTGTCCAAGCTTATCTCTCTGCATTGCAAGGATTCAGCATCTCAAGGAGAGTAAGTTCTCTGTGCAGCACCTGATAGGCATTAAGAAGGAGTTTGTGGAGATAAAAACAACAATGATCACATTCCACAATTATTTAGTAAGCTCCTCCTGTTTTCTCATCGTTGTGTTGATCTGATTGGGGTTGAGACTCTGAGAGAGCCACTAAAAACTATAAAGCATAGTCCTGATAAGAAAATAATATCAACTCCTCACTTAGCTCCTAACTCAGAGTTTAGAAAGTCTTGCTCAAACATTGTCATTTGATCTCCATCCCTTTGAGATAGGCAGGTCAGATGTCATCGTTCCCACTATACAGATGAAGAAATAGAAGTTCAGAGATATTGATGGCGTGCCAAAGGTCACGCAGCACCAAATACCAGAGCAGAGACTCATGACCCGAGATCCAGGGTTCAGGGAGGCAAAGGAAGAAATACACCCCAACACAAACACACACCTCTAAGGGCAATAATCAAAATGTAGGTGATAAGTGTCAGAAAGTTACGTATAGATGACACCTGTTAAAGGTATTCGAAGAACTACGATGAAGTAGAATCAGCCACCATGAAGGGTCTCAGGGCAGACAGAAATGGCCTCTGGGGACTGCACTGAGTGGCTGTCCTTCCGGCCACATGTCCTCTGCTCTGGGACAGCATCACGCTGCCCACGTCAGACACAGAGGACAGCATTAATATTCTCCAATAAATCATTTCCCGAGCACAAGTATGAGGAAATAGCTTGACTTTAAATGACATCTGCATCCTGAGGGCAACTAAAATGAGCAGTTCCTGCTGCCCTGACTGGGAGGGAGGGTCCGCTTTCCTTCTCGCTCCGCCCACGTCCCTTCACTCAGCACCCGCACAGCATGGCTGCCCTACACTCGCAGAACTTCCACATCGCAACGGGTCTGCAAATACGTTTAAATGAAGATACACGTGTGTGCACATATGTGTGCGCGTGCACATATGAAAATTCTGCTGATCTTGGTTCTCCAGGTCTGTAAGAAGTCTATTAAGCTGACAAACGCCTTTTGTTTGCGTGAAACAGAGACTGACCCATGTTTCTTCCCACCGTGGGGGTTTCTCGACAGATATGGTCCGTGGACACAGGGAAGCTGGGCAGCCTCACACCGGGAGCAGGAGCAGCCCCTGGAGGTTGGTTCTGGACCCGAGGCAGCCCTGGGTCCCTCCACAGCAGAGTCTGTGCATCATCCACCTAGTGTCCCACCGGCCACATGACTTACCTGCCTTCCGTGCCTTCCCCCCGTTGCTCACCACTGAGCGGCTCTCTGACACCGACACTCCCGGCAGCTTGTCTCTACCCCAGAGCTCCTGCTTAGCAGAGCACCGGCCCTGCTCAAATGCTGGCCAGCCTGTGTCCAGCTACCTCACTCTCTCAGTTAGAGGGGAATCTCACTCGGCCTGGCTCATCTTTTCAAAAAGGCCAAGTCACTGAAGGGGCTGTAGGCTAGGTGCACTTCGGGCAGATGCCCTGTCCAATCAGGGACCAGCCTTGAGTCCACTCAGACTCATCTCAGGCAAGGCCAGGCTCTTTTTACTTCACACCTGGGACTCTGCAGTCGCCTCTCAGCTGAAGCCCTGCTTCCTGCCCTGGGTCAGAATTCAAACCCTGGTTCTGCCACACTGTATGTATTTCTTCTGCTCGGCCTCTAGATTACTCTCTGGTGCTGCCGTTTGCCTATTTCCACTGTCTCATTGCCTCACCAACCAGACTATAAAATCCTCCACGCCAAGGAGAACCTTACTTCCCTGTGTAGGTATGACAAAGCACTGAGTATAATATGCCATGAACACATAATTAATTTCAGGAGGAAAAAAAACTGACCGGCCGACCATTACCATCTAAAGCCAGTTAGTCTGCGGGCCCCTGGACAAATGGCTATGTCCCTGCTCTGGCCCCAGGGCCCACTGCTCTGGTTTCCTGGGACCCTCAGGCTGCAAGTGACTGAGCCCTCAGCCACCCCTAGTCTGGAGGGTCTGAGGAAATGGTTGCCTTGTCCTTTAGATTATGCCCCTTAGAAGCCACCTGAAAAATGAGCCATCTAATTTAGTTACTGGAACTCAAGCCAAGTCCAGAAGAAAAAGAGCTCAGGAGCACATTAAGAAAGGAATATCTGGGGAGGGGAGGAGGGGGTCCATCCTGGGAAGTCTTGAGCTCAGTCGGCAAGCTGGGCCTGTGTGCTGGGCCTGGTCCCGTTGCTCCTCCAGCTGTGTGCCCTCGGGAGTCTCAGCGGTAGCTGGTCACTCGTCAGCCCTTCCTCCCTCTCAGCATGACTACGGCAGTCAAATGTAATTGTACGTCTAGGACGGGTGTCCTCAGTGCCCTCATCATCACTGCTGAGGCAGACCATTGTGCCTGGCATGGCTCAGCGCCCCCTGGGTTCTGCCATCCAGGGCAGACACGCTCATCCAGACAAACTTGTTGGAAACACAGACAGTGGGAAGAAATCAAAACAAGATACAAACACTCATGTGTGTGTACATCATGTATCAAATGTAGCTAAGTGGTTGTTTATTTTAAAATGCAGGGCCGTTTACAGAGTGGAGCCCATACCCTAAGCACACAACTGACTTGCAATGAAGAGAAAGGAACAACAATAAGGAATAACAGTAAGGCGCCGTCCGAGTTCCAGGTGCTGTATATGCATTGCTCCATTTATTTCTTAGAGCAGCCTCAATATTATTATCTTTGTAGTAGAGAAGAAAACCAAGTGAGTGGGAGACTGGGACTTGAACCCAGGTTTGCTGGACTCAGAAGCTGGTACCTGTCCACTCCAATGGGCTTCGCCAGCACCTCAGGTCAGAAAGCCTAGTGGTTATCCAGGCCAACATCCCTCCATGGCAGAGCAGTCCATGAAAGCACAGCTGGCTTCTCTGGTGATGGGCAGCACAGACCAAGCTTGGACACCGGGGGCCATTAGAAAGGGGGCTGTCCACCAGCACTGTGGAAGGACCACATTCGCTCCTAGGGAAGTGACCCTGGGGCAGTCCTCGACACTCTCATAGAAAGGGACACACATCGGTGCCCAGAGAAACCTTAACAACCCAACTGACTGTCACAATTTTCATTCAAATACTGAGTAGTGTGTTCTGTTCTAAGAATATCCCTGCATTTTAAGGAACAAAAACACTAGTGACACGAATGCTCAAACAAAAGTCACATGGGAGGCACGTGACCCGGCATGACAGGACCTAACAATCTCATGAGCAGCCAAAGAGAGGTTGGTGACTTGGGACTCGGTCTCCATTTCAGGGCCTCGGTGGGACAGAGCCACCCTCATTCATAAACTGGGCTTTGGGGCCTTGTCAAAGTCCCTGGAGCCCAAGTCCTGCTTCTTCCCCGTGGAAGCAGGTGTCCTGAGGTCGGAACATGAGCCTGGCGGAGAGGAGGCTGCGAAGTGGGACTCCAAGAGGATGTTGGAAAAATCAAAGGAGCTTCTGAGGGGCAGCTGGTGGCGCTTCATGCCAGGGGAGAGGCTCTTGAGCCAGATGTGGCTGCATATTGTGCGTTCCTGCTGTTTATAATCAGCAAGCCCATTTTTGTGGAGTTGGCTTGTTTTGGCTCAGTAGACCAACACCTCATGCTTCCCAGATATGTGGAAAATAATGAAAATGGCTTGAATAACTAGGGTAACTTTTTACCACAGCTTCTCCTGAGAAGATGTTTGGAACCAACAGAGGATGGACATATAGGAAAACAGTAAGAGTCCATTTGGGACCAAGCTGCAAGACAAGCCATCCCCTCCAAGAACCTGGCAGGCCCACTGGGCCCCAAGCCTGCTCCCCTTGAGTGACCCAAGCAGAGGAAATTTCCATCAAGACGGGGACTGACTCAACCTCTCCCAAGCAAACCAGACACCAGCCACCAAACTGCCAGCACAAGAGTTTCCATCATGAGAAGCTTCCAGGAAAGCCCCATAAAACCTTTACTGTAAACTCAATAAACTGAATCTCAAACATGGTGGCTGGGCTGGGGAAGCCTGGAGACACACCACCACCCCACCCCTCTCTGCCACCCTCGCACTACCAGAGGTAGGCCATTCCCACAGAAACTCGGCCCCACCCGATCCCCAGTGCCAGACCTCCTTTCCTAAGTCAGCTCCACATGCCCCCCACCCACGCAGAGGAGCCATGTCAACAGAACCTCCAGAAGATGCTCAGCTACTCACAGGATGTGAAAAACAAGCCCTCCAACCCCCTTGAGGATGCCCAGGTGCTTCAGGGACTCAGTTCCTTGACATTTGTCAGAGTCCTACTCCTGCCTCTTTTATGCCCACACCATCAGTCCAGCAAAGGGACACCCCGCCACCTAAGACTATCGAAAGGCCACCACAGTCTTCCCCCAAACATTCTATCTAGACCCAAAGACAGCTGGTCCAGGGTGGCGGAGCCACAGCATTTCCCCTGTCCTGGTCAGAAACTGCACCCTGACCCTCAGCTGAAAGCCTCACATCCCCACCCCAACTCCGAGACCAAGATTTTCCTACACATATGACTCGCACCCACACCTTTCACTCTCGCACCCAAACCCTGGCCTCACTCTGCCCTCCCAGGGCTGGGCCATGCAGGGGGGCAAAGAGGCTTGCAAAGTGCCTGATGGGGGCTACCAGCCTGGGCTCTGTGCAGAGACGCAGAGGCAAAAGCAGGCCGTCACCTTCCAGACCCTGTGCTCAGCTCGCGTCATGAGGGCAAGGTGGGTACAGAAAGGTCATGGCAAAGAGTCTGTGCAGGAAAACACGGCCGAATGGACTGAGGAGGTGACGGCCTCATGGACACGAGCGAGGAAGTTCGGGTTTGATCCGAAAGTCTAGCCCCTCAGAACTCTGGCATGGGGAAGGACTTAGACTTCAGAGGTCATCCAGTTCCACACTTGCATTGTGCAGATGGGGAAACTGAGGCACAGAGGAGGGGCAGTGACTTGCCCAAGACCATGCATTCATGCTTTTTCACAATCAGGAAGCCAGCAATGGCCCAAGCACAGTGCCACAGAAAGCCAGGCTCCTGCCCCCAGAGCACTCATTCCCCAGCGCTTCCTGCTTCTAAGATAACCACAGCAGGGACCCACAGAGCATCTGAGGCACAAGATTGCGGGGAAGGCTGTGCGGACCCTGGACTCACAGACAACTGAGGTCTGTGTGGCCCTAGGCACACATCTTCCCTCCCTGAACCTGAGTCTCCTTTTTTGTACAATAGACCCAGCAGTATCCACCTTCTATATCTCGTGTCCCCATTTGCTGCAAGTGTCAAATGACAGCGTACGTAAAACTGTGCACAAGGACAAGGTAGGAAGCAAGGGACAGATAACAGAGCAGATTAGCACCGGGAGGCTCTGACAACCCCAGCATCCTCAAGGCAATAGATGCATGTTCCAGACGGAGGACCAGCACGTGCCAACGTGCTGAACCCTGCCTGTCAAGAAGCTGAGACTCCCCCGCATGACCAGGTTCCGGGCCCCTGACAAGAGCAGGCAGAAAGTGAAAGGCACACAAGCATTTCTCCTCCTGGGCTGATAGGGTTTCACATTCCTTCCCTGATTCTTCGCGAGCGGAATCTTCCGCTGCAAGCCTCGTCTAGAAGACTTCCCGCCCCCACTCTGTGCAGACACTTGGGTTGTGGATATTTTCCACATTTTTTTTAAATGCTTTTTTGGGAAACTATTTTTCCTCCATCCCTGGACCAAGGACAAACGAGTCAGCGCTTGCCATTGTGAGTCCACAGAGCAGCCAGGCATTTGCCTGAAGGCTTTCAGGCACCGGAGCTGCCTGTACTTTTCCATGAATGGAAGGGAGGAGCAGCAGCTGGTGGCCTGGCAGCCTGGGGATTTTCCCAGCTGGCTTTGGGAAAGTCACTCCAACCTGATCCAGCTGTGGCAGGGGCGCCAGGGAAGGTAAGGATTCAGGCATTCAGACCTGATCTTAAAGCAGGTGGCCCTGTTTTCCCCAAACCAGCTTTCTCTCCCTGATCTATTTACCTGCCAAACACTTACCTTGTATTTACACATCTTAATACTCCCAGCTGTAGGGCCGGTTGGCCTCACCACTGACCATGCACGCAGCCCAGCCCAACAAACCAGAACGATGATGACAGAGGGTTTTGAGGGGACATGAATTGCATGAAGAATTGTATGAACACATGGAATTCCGGGCCCGACATTGAAGCTCACCTAGCTCTGCCACTTTCTAGCTGTTGTTTCCTCTCTGAGCTTCAGTTTCTCCACAAGTAAAAAGGGTAATATGAGTTACTTCAAAGAACCGTAGGAAGGATGAATGAAAATGCGCATATAAAAAGTACTCACTGCGATCCTGGTGTGCTGGCGACTATAAACAGGTGAGGTTGGCTGAGACTCACAGCTAACCCATCCTCTCACGCCCGGATTTCGGCCCAGTGGTGGTGGGGAGGAGAGGAAGATGAGAGGCCCACGGAGCAGCACAGGACAGACTCTCCCCTTTGTGAGCTACACAGGAGAGCTGATTTTTGTGGCTAAGGCCTGCAGGGAAAGAAGAGATGCCAGTTCCTTGAACAGCTCGGAGAAACTAGGATTTTCAGTAAGCCCACATGTGGCTCAAACGCAGCCTTCCCGAGTGACAAGCTAACCCCGTGCCCCAGACACGACCCGTTCTGCTGGCTAACTCCCTGGAACTCAGCGGGCTTCTTTCCACCCCCGACCCCATGCTTCTGGTCTCTTCTCCCCACTAATGTCCATGTCATCCTACAAAACCTTGGCGCAAAGCTACCACATTAACACTATGTTTTCCTTAGGTACTAGTGGACAAAATAATGAATCCAGTGTGGTCATCCGGTTATGCTATAACACAAATATTTATCAGTGACTGGAAAACTATATGTCAAGGTTATTATATTCCAAGGTTAACAGTGATTGTCTATTGTCTGCAGGGGGGTGAGATTAGAGGTAATTTTTGTTTTCTCCTTCTGTGTTTTCCAAATGAATATGTAAGTTTTAGAAAATGAAAGCTAATTACAAATAAAACCTAATTACAAAAGATAATTTTTAATAAAAACAAAGTTCATCACTGTTTATTTTTACATGTACGTTGTATCATTCTCTCTCCTGCTGAAATACTTTCAGTGGCCCTCATGGCATGTAAAATAAAACTCAAACTCCTCTTCCATGGCTTACAAGACTGGACGCGGCCCAGGCCCTCCACACGGCTGCAGCCCCATCCCCTGCCATCCCTGTCCTCACCCACAGCTCCAGCCTCAGCCTCAGCCTCAGCCTCCTCCTGGGTGAGAACTGCAGCCCTGTAACAACAGTACCTACCTCACAGGACTGTGGTGAAGATTACACTTCAAAATGCCTGGCATGTGATGTATTTCCATTATTATCATTTTCTGCATCACAGCTTTGCTCCCCCCTCCCAGAATGCACTTCCCTCCATGCTTCACTTGTCTGCCTTCTCCCCCGTTTTGGTCTTGGTTTACATGTCCCTCCGTCAGAGAGCCTTGCTGGTCACCTACTCTCAACTCTGCCCATCCTGTCATTCTCTCAGACTCACAGCATCCTACCCTTTTCCTAGAAGGTAAAACCAAAATGCCAAGAGCCCAGAGGGGAGAATGCAGAGGCACACAGAACAGCTCTCAGGGAGTAGAACTGAGATGCGATGATGGAGCAGACTTCCGGTATGAGTCCAGATAGATTTCAGAATTCACACAGACCAGGGACTGCTAGATGCCTCATTTTTCTCCTCTGCATGAACCCACCATTGTGTGCTGGCTATGTGGGGAGCATAAAACTTACCCCTTTAGTTCACAGTTCTTCAGATCGAGAGGAATGCATTCAAGTTGGCCCTTGAGGACCACACCTGTGTGGCCTCATTCATTTGAACCTGATTTAAACTATGAGATCATGAACCTTAAGCTGATGCCATAATGAAATAAGCCTTAGAAGTCTAGGGGAAGGAGTGAGCATAGTTGGCACATAAGAGGGATGTAAATTTTTATGGCCGGAGGGTGGACAGTAGCAGATGGTGTTTTTCAAAGATAATCACAACAGTATCTCACATTCCATATGCTCTTCTTACAATGTTATCTTGATATTCTTCCCATTGAGAAGTGGTGTCTTTGTCCCTTCCCCTTGAAATTAAGTGGACCTTTGTGTCTGCTTCCACCAATATGGTAAGACAGAAGTGACACTGTAATTTTCAAGGTTAAATCATAAAAAGTCCATGCACTGTTGCCTCGCTCTTCAAGGACACACGCTCAAACCCAGCCACCATGCTGTGGGAAAGTCCAAACTATCTCACACAGAGAGGCCACAGGGAGAGACAATATGTATGTTTTCTGGCCTGCTGCTCAGTTGACATGCTAGCCAAAAGCCAGCATCAGCCACAAACCATGTGACTTCTGACATCTCCAGATAATTCTAGACCCCAGCTGTTGAGTCACCACCTCCCACTCCTCAAGCCTCCCCAGCTGAGTCCCCAGATGTTGCAGAGGAGAGACAAGCCATCTTTTCTATGACCTATCAAATTCCTGACCCACGGAAAGCATGAAAGGTAATGAAATGATTCTTACTGTTTTAAGCCACTAAGTTTGCGGGTGACTTGTTAGACTACAAGAGACAACCGGAACATGTGTCTAGACAGCATGGTTTAGAGCCCTACACCTGGACATTTGAGTTATCTGATTTTTTTGCTCTTGTGGGCATTGTTGCTATGAACATTCTTACACGTTTCCACCAGTGCACATCTAAAAGAGTGTCTGTGGAGTATATACTTAGGAGTAGAATTGCTGAGTAAATTTATAAGATAGTGCCAAATTGGTTTTCAAAGAAGTTGTACTAGGTTACATTCCATCAACAAGGTGTAAGAAATCCCCTTGACCTCCAGGCTCTTACACCGGCTCTGCCCTGGGCCTGGAATGCTCTCCTCCCAGGCAGCTGCACAATCCTGTCCCTCACATCCTTCTCAAGTGTCACTTTCTCGGTGAGGTATACCCTGACCTGCTCCCCTTAGATTGAAAATTACTCCACTGTCCCTGCCGTCATGCTCAACTGTCCCTACCCTCCTCCGCACCTCCCTGTCCCGCACACGATATAACTAGTTAATCTTACACTTACAGCTGTGTGTCCCATCTCTTCCCACAAGAATGCAAACCACCTCAAGACCTGGCATTTTTTCCATCTTTTTATTCTCTGCTGTATCCTGAGCACCTGAAAGAGCACCTACTGCAAAGTAGGGCTGGATGCATTTTTATTAAATAAATGAATGAATGGCTATATCTTTTCCGGTTCCTTATATTGACAGACTTTGCAATATTTACCAATTAAACAGACAAATGTTAACTTGTCTGAACTTGTTTCCTTGATAATGAAAGAGGTTCAATACCTCTTCATGTGTTTATTAGCTACAGTATTTCCTTCCCTGGGAAACACCTGTTTGTGTCATTTATCCATATTTCTGTTGAGTTGCCATCTCTTTATTGAATTATAGAAGTTCTGTCTGTATAATCTTGAGACTGACCCTTTGCAAGTTATATGCAAATATCTTCTCCGAGTGTGCAACTTGTCTTTAAGATGTCTAATAAATAGAAATTCTTTCTTTTGGTATAATCGCTGTTATGATAAATTCTTTTTATGTCTTGTTTAAGATTAAACTACTCTTTTCACACCAGGGCACCAATCGTGGGAGCCGGTTCTTTCTAAAACATTCCTTTTAACTAAAAACTTACTTTATTGACCACACAGAGGCCTGTGCATGAAATCCAAGATATTACAAAGGACCTAGGGGCCCCTCTGGAGAGATAAGCCCACCTACCCCAGGCCCAGGCCCTTCTCTTTCATTCAGCCTCTCCACTTTCTCCCTCCAGCAATGTAACGAGGGATGCCATCAATCACTCCCTAAGAGCTGCCAGGTGGGCAAGAGGTAGGGGAGAGTGGAAAAGAGCCTGAGGGAAGGGGCTCCAGTTAGAAACACCAACCGGCAGCAGTAGCCCTCCCCTGCCAGAAGAACTGGGCAAGTCCCAACAGAAGATTCTGAGGGGCACTTAGGGTTTGAAATGCAGCAAAAGGATAATATTGGTGGGTGGGGGTGGGGAGGGGGGTAATGTATTGGGTTGTCCAAAAAGTTCGTTTGGTTATTTTCCATACGATGGCTCTAGTAGCATTTAGTTGTCTTTAACGTCATTCAAAACAATTTTGTTAGATTGTATTGTGACAGCTGCCATATCAGCATGCATTTTTAAAAAACATCAAAATTGGTGAATTTTGTGCAGCCATTTTAATGTTGAAGATGTAAGAAAATATGCAACATTTTCAGCATAGTATGCTTTATTATTTTAAGAAAGGTAAAAACACAACTGAAATGCAAAAAAAGATTTGTGCAGTGCATGGAGAATGCTGTGACTGGTCAAACGTGTCACAAGTGGTTTGTGAAGTTTCTTGTACTATTGACATTTTGGCCAAATAATTCTTTGCTGTGGGGCTGGCTTATGCATTGGAAGTTGTTTAGCAGCACCCCTGGCCTCTACCCACTAGAAGCCAATAGCAAGAGAGAGCCGACATACTCAAAATATCCAAATCAATAAAGTTACTGGTGAAAATGAAAAATGTGTCTTTTATTTTACGGAAAAAACTAAACAGACTTTTTGGCCAACCCAGCACTAAGAACTCAAGCTAAAGCAGAAGGAGTTGCTCTTTTAAAGAAAGAAGCCCCCTTTCAGATGGGCTCCATGGAGGCAGGGGACAGTTGGGGTAACCTCTGTACCTCTAAGGGAACCATGTTGGTGTGATGTGCACGATGACATGGGTTCCTGGAAATGAGCGGACAGCAAAGGGCAGGGGACGGAGAAGGTAACGGGGTTGTTTGAGCCCAGAGGCTTTCTACCATTAGCGTTCAGACCTTGAAGTTGTCAGTCACTGATCACAGGCTTCCAGAGGCCTCCTTGGCTTCACAGCCCAAGGATAAAACTTACTTTTCCTGTAAGGAGGGGAAAAGGGGAAACTTCAAAACATAAACCCCAGAACACGCCCCCATCCGTCTTTCTAGAGTTAACTGGGCAGCTGGCATGTGACCTCCAGGGATTCTCAGGTCCTGAGCTCCCCTGCTCCGGATGAGTCACTAAATCTTATTTGAAGTGTTCAGATTTTGCCTCCAGTAAATATTTGGCTTTGACACTTTCTGTCATCTCTTCTAAGAAGAGAAGCAATAAGCAGAACTGCTGTCAGAGCTCGGGGCGTGGGAAAACCTCCTGCCTCCGGTCATCCTCCTCTGCACCCCCCTCCCCAACACCCCAGAGAGACAGCTTCACACTGAGCACTTGACTGAGAGCACGAGAGTGGATTCCTGTCAAATTATTTCCCTTCATTCACATAACACAGTAGTTGGCCCCCTTGTTCTGAGATGGAGCATAGTCCAGGACATTGAAAGGCCACCAGGCAGAGACCATGGTCCTGGCCTGCCCTCTATCCTATATCATGTGCTGAAGAAAAGTATTAAATGAACCACCACATCCTGCAAGATGGCATGAGACACCCAGAGGAAGCCCACTTAGCTCAGGGCAAACCCCCAGCCGGCAGGCATCCAGGCCTGTGTTGGTGGGAACTGCCTCTCAAGGTTTCCCTGCCCCTCACCAGCCTGTCACCATCTCAGGAAACATGGTCCCCCAAGCAGGCAGACAGTCCTACTGGGTAACTCTCCAGAAAAGGGGGCCCACCCCCAAATGGTTCACAATGTGCTGCCCCCACGGGCCTTTGCAGGGCTTACCTAGACTGAAGTAAGGGAGTGGGAGGAAGGGGACACAACCTTGCCTTCAAGTCCAGTCTAAAGAAGAAATCACGGGCGACAAGTCTCTTAATGTAAAGGGTGGTGTGGTCCCTGTTGCCAGGTCAGAAGCCTCCCCCAGAAAGTTCATTGGTTCAGGGGGTCCCTGACAGGCAGACCAACCAGCATAAGGTTACCAGATTTAGCAAATGAAAACGTAGGACATCCAGTTAAACTTCACTTTCAGATAGACAAGGAATCTTTTTTTAGTCCCATGTTATTTGGGGCATACCTAAACTATAAAATGATTCCTTGTCTATCTGAATTTTCAACTTAACTGAACATCTTGCATTTTATCTGGCAACCCAAGAACAGAACAAAATCACAAGGCCCAAACCTAAGTCCCTGAATGTGGCAATGTACAAGCAGGTAGGAATTTCAAAGCCAAGGGTCATACTGCCAAGGGAACAGAAAATAACGGGTGGCTCAGAGTGAGCAAGACCCTGCTGGATCTGTGGGCTGCCAGGGAATGCCCAGGTCATCTGGAATGCCTCAGACTCTGACACATCACTGCTGGCTGCTCCCCAGTGCCTCGCTGTATAGTAGGCAGTTTGGGACCCAGAGACAGAAGTCCAGGGGCTTTGTAGCCAGCTGTGTCCACTCAAGCCAGAGCTGAGGCAAAGCACACTAGGCGAGAGGACCATGGGCAGGCCCACAGCCGTGCCAAGATCTGGGGGAATGCAGATGGGTGCCCAAGGGACAGTGTGTGCTTTCAAAGTGAAGACTGATGGGACAGTTTCTCTGTTGCCAGGAAAGGAACCTCTGAGACGGCTGCTGCTAGGGGCACTGTTAAGACCGGAATCTGAGAGCTGGAGAAACTGAAAAACAGGAAACGGGCGCAATCCAGGGCTGCAGCCGCAGACTCCGAAGGTCTGAGCTACTGCGAAGCTGGGCAACTGAGGCCCAGAGCGAGGCTGCCTGTCCCTTAGAGGCTGGCGCCAGGAGGCTCCCAGGCAGGCTTCCACCCCCTCACACCCAGGACTCCCCAACCCCCACCACACGGGGCCCACATAGTGAGACAAGAAAGTAGTTCACCACGTCAGGAACTATTTTGAAATATCTAACCACTGTCCTCCACTCGACTGTAGATCAGCTAACTCAGAGCGCCTCCATCTCAGAGAGGCCCGTGGTTTCGTCTTCTAAGAGGGGACCAGGGTGCAACCTGCGGAAAGGCAGTTTTTCGGACAGCTTGAGCAACCTCAGCTTCCACGGGCCTGAGGCTTGAGAACTGCCAACACTAACCTGTTCACTTCCTGGCACTTACCTCACCCAGCCCAGGCCTTCCTCTTCCTCCCTTCCTCAGTTTTAGACACCAGGCTCCTGGCCCAGATGTCTTACTGTGCAAAGAGGAGAACTTCTGAATGCCCCAGGGGACATCTGGAGTCAGAGCGGCTGTCACCACCACTGACAAAGACCCCGTGCTGCCTGCTCTGAGGAGCTCTGAAGAGGACCTTAACATTGATCCCCACTATTATAACTATTTACCACGCACTAACTGTATAGCAGGCCGCATTTAGAACTTTAGGCACTGCCTCACTTCATGCACAAACACCACCCTTGTCCCCATTTTACAGACGAAGACCTGACAGCCGCAGGTGTCTGCCCATCTAGACGGTTAACACTCAGGGGCAGAGGAGACCGAGGAGACAAAATCTCAGAGTTGGAACTGACCTCCAGGTTAAAGCCCTGATTCTTTGGCGAACAGTGTCAGGACAGACAAAACCAAAGGCAGGTTCCAGTGCTTGCAAAGCTTAGCTCTTCGACAGCAGGGGGCGCCAATGTCTGCAAAAAGCTACTTGGCGGCAGAAAACCTAGACACCATTCCTGCCTGCAGAGTAGAGACGCCAAGGGGAAGAAGTGGAAATGATCCCTAGGGCCCCGCAGGTCCCAGAAAAGAAACTCAAAACAAAACCAGGTTTAGTGAGTGTTAGATCCCAGGTGAGCCTTCTTATCAGCTTCCCCAGAGCTAGGCAAATGTCCCTGGGGAAAACCAGCCTAGCCTTCGGGGCTCTTCTGGTTTCTCACGTGTCCTGCCAGCCCCACCCGACAGCCACAACCTCTGTGGTTCCTATTTCCCTAGGTCAAGTCCACATCCATGCTCAGAAAAGTCAAATAGCCCCAGGGAAGA
Source organism: Macrotus californicus (assembly GCA_007922815.1). Classification (NCBI taxonomy): domain Eukaryota; kingdom Metazoa; phylum Chordata; class Mammalia; order Chiroptera; family Phyllostomidae; genus Macrotus; species Macrotus californicus. The sequence goes on from VMDR010001123.1 coordinate 100,661, forward strand.
AAATGAACAGGGATAGGTTGGCCTAGAAAAGGTACTTCCTTCTCTAGTTTAGTTCTCCTACTCATTGTTTCCATTGCTCTCCCTTGTCTTTCAAGATACGATTTTTACAATGTATCCAGTTTTCTTCTAGGTATGGTGGTGTTACAATAGTTAAGCGCCCTGTTGCAACTTCTTATAGGCTACCCAGGTTCCCTTACTAAGCTTCCACTTATATGTGAAATGCTGTTGACACGGTAAAGAGTACGTGAAAGGGAGCGTGTCCATCAGCCAACCGGGTGCCCAGAGCATGGCAGGCACTTAGCACAGGACGACCTTTGGTCACCCACCCAGGGGGTTTGCCATCGGGGCCCCGTGGGTCCCAGGGAAAAGCACTGGCCTTGGGGTGGGTGGGCTCAGATTTTTGTAAACCGTGTGACCTTGAATCAGTTGTTCAAACTCTGCTGGCCCCAGTTTTCAGTCCAATGAGGAAAATTAATGCCTGTCTCACAGGCAGGAAATGAAATACCACACGTGAAGCCCTTAGCTCTGTGCCTGGCTCTTGGTAAGTACTCAGTGGTGACTAGTAGTACATCTTATTTCATTTACTAGATGAAATAAAAGCCAGTAGATGAAGACATTACAGTAGTTGGAGAATGCCTACAAAAAGCCAAATATTATCATGGAAATCAGAAAAGTATAAGGTAATGATAAATATTTCCTGCACTTCAAACCCATTTACAATTTTCCCAAGGGCCCAGATATTCATTATCTCTTCACATGCTCACCCCCACCAGGTATTATACAGTGGGACAGATATTATTCCCATTTTAAAGATGAAGAAACTAAGATTTCACAAGATTAAATGAATTAGCTGATGTCCACCCAGCCACTCAGAACCAGAATAAGAATTCATCTTCACAGCCCCGGTTCCTGCCTTCGAGGCTGATAACCCTACGTGAAATGGGCGTCCACGTGACAATGTAATCGGTGGTATTAGGTGGACGTTCAGCAGGGAAAGCAGAGCTGTGGGAAGGCGTGCTGGCAAAGAGATGCTTTGTGAAGATGGTGAAGCCTTTCCAGTCGCCGCTGCCCAGAACAGACCTGAGCCCGAAGAGAGCAGAAGACACTCGGACATCCTGAGGAGAGGAAGACTGGGAGCACCATTCGTACCTCAGGTAGTCTGACGAGGTCAGGTTGCACTTTATTTTTTAAGTTTTCATTCCACAACATTGTCTTGGACTCATGACATAGCACGTGCTATGTTAGACACTGGAATACAGACAGGGACAAAAATAAAGTTCTTACCCTCGCAGACTTATCAGCTAGTGAAGGAGACAAACAAGGATCCAACGAGCCACACAGACACACGTCATTACAGATGGAGGTAAGTGTCATGGTGGGACAGAACCAGACGGGTCGAGAGCCCCTAATTGTGCATTGGGGTTGGGGTTAGGGTTCGGGGGTCATGGGAGGCCAATGCCGAGAGCCCTGCAGGCAGAGGCAGCACGTGTGTGAACTCCCCATGTGACAGCACATGGAACACTCCAGGAAGGAAGAGAGGCGAGCGAGGTGGGAGAGAGCACCAAGGGCCAGACCAGCAGAGCCCGCCAGCTGTGGTCGGAGCCTAGGTCTTATTCTCATGCAAGTGTGCAGCCACTAGATCTTTAGACACGGGAGCGACAAGAGCTCTGAGAAGACGAGCAGAGGGTGGCCTTTGCAGGGGCTTTGATCCCAAACGACAGTGACGCGGCCTGGCTTACTTCAGAAAAACCTAAGTTATTAGAAGCAGATGTTGTAGCATCAGAAGAAAGGTGGAACGACTGGGCCTTGAGAAGGGCAGGAACAAAGGAAATGCCAGAGATCCAGGGGGTGGGTGCGAAGGGCCAGTCACCGCTGTCAGAACGCGTGTGCCCCAGCCACTTCCCAGTCCTTGTGTGACTCCTCTCAGAGCCCCATTACCCCGACAGACTCACGGGCTCAGGCCGGGTCACGTGCTCACTTCCTGGCCAGAAGACAACACACCTGGACTGACAGTCTCAACAAGACCACTCCCAAGGGGGACGGGTGCTCCACAAGGGAAAATCACAAAGAAACTGGGGTGATGTTCCCAAAGAAGTGGGGAGGGATTCTGGACCAAAAGGAAAGAATCAGATGTCTGCTGAAGATTCTGAAAGAAAGGCTGGAGGACGATAGGGACAAACGGGGTGCCTCATGACAAGGGGGTGCCTCGTGACAAGGGGGTGCCTCATGACAAGGGGGTGTAGGAGGTGGGAAGTAGAGATAAGAGCTACCAGATGGTACCTCCTATCAGATCCCACATCACATAACCGCCCCCCCCCCCTCGGGCCTCATTCTCTGACTGTCTGTAGCATTCCGAGAGATAAGGTAACCACTGAATAAATAAGCCACCAAGCACAGTGAGAGGTGGCAGAGGAAACTGAGAAGGAATTTGCTCATTCCACCAATAATTAATTATGTATAAACATTCATCCAAGGATGAAGGCTGACTCTGAAGTGGTCCCCTGGTTTGGGAGGATGAAGGAAGGGGTAAGTATTACCTACAGATGAACTCTGGGATGTGCGGAACAAAAAGCCAGGGAAATAAGCCATGGACCTGCTGACAGACCTGAAGGCAGGAAGTACCTGAGATGGATGGGCCAGGGCTCCCCTGCTCCTCAAGATCAATCTGTTGAAATAACGTCATGGTTTTCCCACCTGGACAGGCAAGCTTTGCTCATACTATGCTAACTCAATGCAAAATTTCTCACAGGAAGAATATTTCAAATGTGGGTTGCAATACCTTAAGAAACCCACAATGTTTCCAAGTAAGCAGATATTGCAAAAGCAGTAAAGATAAAAAGTCCACAAGAGCTGGACATCGGGGTGAGACCGGAAGCCCCTGCTTGCCCGCCCCCCCGCCACACCCCCACACCCATTCTGTGCCATTTTGTTTCACTGGAAGAGAGCTCCAGGTTCTTTGTGCCTTTTAAGGCACTGGGGCTGACAGTCCAAAAGTCTGATTTTCCCTCCCTTTTCGTGGAAGTCTCCTTCCACTGCATCTAGATGAAAATCTGGGGTGCAAAAGAGTGGCACTGAGTCTAAGGAAAGGAGCTAAGATGAAGCTGATGTGTAGTGTGTCAAGTCTTCAAAACACCACAGCCAAAACCAAGTGATGTGGTTTTGCAGGAAGGCGGTGGGGGAGATCGTGGCCCTTTCCAATATCGCCACTTCAATGTGAAGCAACCTGACGAATTTACAGCAAGAACTGAGACAGGATAGTGAGAAGCTAGGAAAACTCCTTGACAAGTGGAATAAAAAACTGAGACAGACGGCTGAACACTGGCGGAGCAATTTACAGCCAGGTACAGACCGTCACCAGGGCGAAGGCCCCAAGGGCCTGGCAGGGGGCAAAACTGGGATCACAAGGGCCTCTCCTCCAGGGTAACCTCTCCTCCCTTGGCCTTTCCTCCCTGAGGACAACACCTAGGCCTCGGTTGTATTTCGGCTCCAGGCCCAGGAAAGCAGCAAAACCAGATGGGCTACGCCAAAACTAACTGCTATGACTACAGACCACCTGCCCTGCCTCTGACCAATCAGAGGAGACCATGACCCTGAAAGGGCACATCTGGGGAACTGATGAATCTTCTACTAAACCCTCCCCTGAGACCTCCCCTAAGATTCCTGCCTGCAAGAAAGAAAAGCCTGAAGACAAAGGACCAAGCACGCACACATGTGCTCTCCCTCTGGGGAGCAGCCTGTGCCATTCCCTTTCCTTTCTCTCCCCCCACACCCCACTTCTTTCTTCACAGGCACGGGTCTCCTAGACTCTAGCGATGGGCAGCTGGCAGCTTGTCCCAGGCTGATCCCCTGAATCTGTCCCTATGGCCAGCCCCCTTTTCTCTGACGTCCCAGTGTGCTAAGGCAGCCCAGCCTAGGCTCTCCTTTTGCTGCTTCTATGCTAAGCCTTTCCTTGTTTCATTGTCCCCAGCTTTAATAAATGTATCCTCATAGTCACTTGGACTCGTGTTGTGAAATCTTTTCTACAGGAAGTCAAGAACTCACACACCACAGCTGGCCCCAGGCAGACTCGCTCAGGGCCAAGCTCCTGTCCAGTAACAGAAGGAGCAAATACAGGAACATGAGGGAAAAGCAGCACAGGCGCCTTAAAGAGGAATTCTCTCTAATGCATCCCAATATTTTCCTTACTATTCTCTGCAGCTCAGGTCTCTTGAAGCACTTGGGCGAACTTATGCGAACTCAACGTTGGCCTCCTTGAAATACAAGGTTTTGGTAGACATCTTCTCTTTCAGAACCTCTTGCAGGCTTCCCGAGACCAGAGGTCATGTCTGGTCACTTTGCACAGGGTCTTGCTCAGCTAACGCCTGTTGAATGATTGTGTCCTCGTCACTACCCAGGGTTCTTTTTGGTAAAACACATGTCATTCTTCTGATCCCCACAAAACAAAATTCCGATAACAGATGTAAAGAAATCTTCACAATTTTGGCTCCAAATGCCATTTTATTCCCCACCCCATCTCCCCACACCCATCTCAAACGCACACTCCGTGCTCTGGCCACACCCATCTTTTTGGCCTTCCCTGAACAGACTATCTCTTGGGCTGGTCCCTGTTCCAGCCTCTCATTAAACATACTCCCACTCTGTTTATTACACTCCAACTCAGTCCTTCAAGGTTAGTTAAAATGGCCGTTCTTCCTTGAAGCCTTTCCTAGCTCATGGAGGTCCCTTTTTGAATTCCACATCATTCTGCACATTTTTTTATTGGAGCTCTTGTCAATGACATTATAATTTCTTGTTTAGATGACTGTTACTTTCACTAGCCTGTAAGTTTCCCATGAGCAGGTATTTTATTCAATATCCCCGGTGCCTAGCACAGTGTCTGACACATAATGGGTGCTCAGTATTTGGTGAATTACCAGCATGGGGTTAAGCATGTACTCTAGCCAGGTCTCCCGGATTTGAAACCAAGCATTGTCTTAACATTTAGGCAGGTAACTTGACTCCTCTGTACCTCAGTTCCCTCATTTGTAAAATGACAATAACTGCCCTGGCTGGTGTGGCTCACTGGATTGACTGCTGGCCTGAGAACCAAAGAGTCGCTAGTTTGATTCCCAGTCAGGGCACATGCATGGGTTGTGCGCCAGGTCCCCAGTAGGGGGCGTGTGAGAGGCAACCACACATTGATGTTTCCCTCCCTTTTTCTCCCTCTCTTCCCCTCTCTAAAAATAAATAAAATCTTTTTTAAAAATCAGATAAAGTGGTAATAACTCACAGAGCTGTTTTAAGGATTAAATGAGTTACTAACTATAATGAGCTTAGAACAGAGCTCTGCATATTAAATGCTCCATAGAGTCTATTATTTACAGTATCCCTGTCAAAGGGCCTATGACCAGATGAGTCTCATTTAATGCTTGCAGAAGTGAGCACGACATGGGGTGCCCCATGAGTTCTCCACATTTCTAATAATGCTAAATTGTTGTTGCTAAACTCCTAAAAGGTTTTTACAAGTTGGATGAGGAAGAAAAAAACATGGCTGAGTGGGATTCAATGTGAGTGCATAAAGATGGAAGTATTTCAATATACACGCCTGAGCTGATGAGCCTTTATATGTTGAGAGTGCCCTAATGAGAAATCTGGGCACCCGGGACCTGGCCCTGCTTTAACTCCCAACTAGCCACATGCCCTCCCTGGGCCTCAGTTTCCTCAGCTGTGAGGAAATGAGATTGGAATATTGATCTTTGGGGTAACTTCCAGCCTTTATGTTCTCCTTAAAAGAGTTCTTAAAGACTTTCTAGTTAGCTCCCTCAAGACATCACCTCTAAACTTCACTAAACTACTAGACAGCATTAAGTGTAAGCCAGACGCCATTTGCCTCGGTTCCCCAGTCAACCTTCCTCTCATTGCTATTTAAAAACGGATTCAGCTTGCATTCCACATTTAGTGGGAAAACCTACAGTTGCTTATTTAGATATATTTTCTATTTTCTTTGCTCTTCATTTCTTCTAGACTCTCTGGTTGGCCATCTGGGATCATTTTCCTTCTGCCTGAAGTACAATTTTTAGTTATTTTCTTGAATGCAGGTCTTTTGGTGCAAACACTGTTTTTAGTGGTCTGAAAACATCTTTGTTACTTGTATTCTTGCAGGACATTTTTGCTGGGTACACATTGCTAGAATGAGCGTTGTTTTTTATTTTGCAGGACGTTGAAGATATCATTCCATTGCCAGGAGGATGCAAACAAACAACTTTGTTCTTTCTTACCACTTACCCAGGGAAGGTGCTCTGCAGCCCTCACCTTCACTGTCCCTGCGTGGAATGTCAGACAGCTCCCACAGCTTTTCTGACCCCTTCAATTAACAAGAATCCCAGCCCAGGCTAATCCACAGCTCCAGACTCTCATTCCACATAAGATTTCTCCCAGTACGTAATTTGGGCCTATCTAGGCATAGAAGCCTGAGGGGGAAGGGATCATGATAAGCTCCTGCAGTTTCTTTACTCCATGCCCTTCCCCCACTCATTAGCTGCTGTCTGGGGCCTCTCCAGGGTCAAGCACCCAAAGCAAGCAAAAGAAGTAAGGTCTCACTTGACCTCTAGATCTAGCATATGTCCAGGCTAATTGTTTTCTCTCAAGTGTGACTTTCTGAGCTCTCTGGAGTCCCCTCTCCATCTTGAGTTCTCTTGATTTGGGCCTTTCCAGCCCGGCAATCATGGCTATCCCTCAAGCTCCTGACTTCCAACAGTCCACCCTTCTGGTAAGGACACCTCTTAGACAGGGTCCCTTTTAGGAACCACACCCCCAAGCCCAGGTCCCTCCAAAGAGCCCATGCCTAGTCCACAGCAAACACTTAAATCATTGTCCTGCCATTCCTACTGGAGCCCTATCTGTACTCTGCTACAGGCAGGGAGAGCTCCAGACTTGTGTCTAATGCTAATTCCTCTGTTCCCCAAACTCCAAGTAATAGATGTCAAGGCTTCTAAGGGTTTTTTTAAAGCCCCTCTCAGCTGGCTTGAAATTGGGGCAGGGAAGCATCCCCTCTTCCCTCTTCCCCTGTGTGGTGAGACTGACCCCCTCTCTTTATCTGTCAGTGTACCTTAGCCAGCTCTCATAAAGCCAAGGCGATACAGGATACCGTTGGCTGCCAGTACCAGGTTTCATTTAAACCCTCTGCAATTCCACATGGACAGTGTGATGTCTATGTGTCATCACATAGGAGCTTATCATGATCCCTTAATTTTACGTTAACATGACTGGGCCATGGGGTGTGTAGATATTTGGTCGAACATCATTCTGTGTGAGTCTGCGAGATTATTTCTGGATGAGATTAACATCTGAATTGGGCCGTGACTGGTGTGGCTCAGTTGGTTGGGCATCATCCTGCAAAGCAAAGGGTCACTAGTTCAATTCCTAGTCAGGGCACATGCTTAGGTTGCAGGTTCAGTCCTCAATCAAAGCATGTCTGAGAGGCAACCGATCGATGTTTCTCGCATTGATGTTTCTCTCAAGTGTGACTTGATGAAAAATAAATACATATAAAAAAATTTTTTTAAACATTTGAAGTCGTAGACTGAGTAAAGTAGGTTGCTGGCCCTAATGTAGGTGGGCCTCGACCAATCAGATGAAGGCCTGAATCAAACAAAAAGGCTGGTAAGAGGGTATTCCCACTGTCTAACTGCCTTGCTCTAAAGACATGTATTAGTCTTTCCCTGCCTTCAAACTTCACCTGGAAAATTGGCTCTTCTTGGCCCAGGCCAGGGGGTTCGGTAGTTTAGAGCATCATCCCATACACCAAAATGTTGTGGGTTCAATTTACCATCAGGGCACATACCTAGTTTGTGCGTTCCATCCCCAGTCGGGGCACATATGGAAGGCAACGAATTGATATTTCTCTCTTACATCAATGTTTCTCTCTTCCTCTCTCTCTCTAACAACAAAACGTGTCACATGTCCTTGGGTGGGGACTAAAACCAAAATTGGCTCTTCCTGGATCTTGAGCCTGCCGGTTTTCAGACGAGTTCTCTTAGGCTGATTATAGAATCTGGGACTTTTCACCCTGCATAATCACATGAGCCCATACCTTACAATACATATACAAATACCAATTATCAATTCTGTTTCTCTAGAGAACCCTGACTGATACAGACAACCTTGTACCTTGCTTTAGACTGTAAAGGTCCTTAAGTATTTGTGATTTTGCTCTTAGTCTTTGTAGCCTTTGTTGAAACTTAAAACAGTAAGAAAATCGCATTAGCCCTGGCTGGTGTGGCTCAGTGGAGTGAGTGCTGGTCTGTGAACCAAGGAGTCACCGGTTTGATTCCCAGTCAGGGCACATGCCTGGTTGCGGGCCAGGTCCCCAGTAGGGGTATGCGAGAGGCAACCACACACTGATGTTTCTCTCCTTCTCTTTCTCCCTCCCTTCCCCTCTGTCTAAAGATAAATAAATAAATAAATCATTTTTAAGAAATCACACGAAAATTATGCCACATTATTATTCTATAATTTTGTAAGTCTTTTCTAATTCCGATGATGTAAATCGGGATCATCTGTGACACACCATAAATCTTCAGACTTAGAACTTTCACCTGAATGGGTTATGTTCCTCTCCTTTCCCCAGCCCGCTGGAAAAGTGAAAACAAAAATGAGCAGGTTATTCCCATAGGGTCCTGTGGAAACAAATCAATGACCCTTTGAGTTCGCTCCCCTCTCCTGTTGCACAGTCCCTTCCCTTGCTTCACACATGTCTGCGCAAGCACACACACACTCCTTCCTCTCACCAGCAAACACCAGAAGCTGAAAAATGATCAAAAGAAGCTACTGCTGCCTAAACGCTGCAGGGAAAAACACTGAACGAAGCAACTGAGCCCAGCAACCTGTGACCATGGAGATGGTTTGTAATCAGCAAACCAAGGCCCTGGCCTTCCTTCCTTCTCTGGGCATCCAAGACGTGGTTGGTTTAGAAACCCTGAACCCACACACTGTTTTCCAGCAACAACTGCATAGCAACAGGATTAATATGCTGTAAACTGAGCAGTCAGAAAACCAGCCCTGTCCTCCTTATCAAAACCAGAGTTATGATAACAGAACACAGGGCTTCTTTTTCCAGTCGCAGGGCAGACTTGATATCCTGAACTACTGGATAAAACATGCAAGCATCTTCTTTAAAAACACACCGCTTGACTAACACCAAGGGAAGAGAATTCACAGAGGCCAAAATGAAGTGAAAGCAGAAACCCCAGGGAATACTCAGGTGCCAAAGCCACGGCCTTGAGTTACCGGATTCAGCAGCTGCAAAGGCTTGGGGTCATTACCTAAGCCTGAGAGCCTCTAAGGTAGAGCATCTACCAGGAGACTCCGGCCACCTGGTGCCCCGCCCAAGGGCCACACCCTCCGCCAGGAAATAAACCCTGCACGCCAAAGAGGACCACAAGCAAAAGCATGCTTTCTCATCTTGGTGTGGGGGGAGCGAGAAAACCTCCCCAGGGAACTCGGTGCCCCCACGCCAGCCTTTGCATGGGTTTGTTGTCTGCATTCGTACTCCGCGGGGGTGGCCTGAGATGATTTGCAGAAATCCAAGTCAATCCTCTCCGAAGGAATAAAAAAAGCTCGACTCAGAGAAGTGCCACAATTTTCCCAGGAAAACGAGCAGCTTAGGATGGAAAAGGAGAGAGAGAAAGATCGCACAGTGCACAGGAAACAAAACACTAACATCAACAGGCAGAAAATTCCGCAGGCAGCGAGGCAGGTCACAGCGAGGTCAACAACTGGCATAGCGAGACACAGAAAACAAAGTTTTCCTACAACTTCATCCCAGCCTGTCTTCTCCCGTCTCCAAACAGAAGCCTGCACCCGAGCTCTGAGTCCCGGCCCCTTCTACCTCCCCAGGGACGCTGCTCCTGTCAACCTCTCTCCCCACGGCCGCCCTCCCCAGGGACCGCGCACAGGCCCGAATCTTTCCCGTGGAGAAAGGAGGGAAAACAGCGCACACGCTCTCCCTCCTCTGGCCGCACCGCTCCCGCAGCCGAGCGTCTTCGAAGCGTTTACATCGCCCCCCGCCCCTCGGCCCCAACGCTTTGGGCATCTCCCTGCGCACGTCGTCAGTGCCCTAAATTACCCTCCTACCAAACTCGCACCTGCTGCTGCTGCAGCCATGCTGGGCGTTTAGAGACTTCCTCCTTCGACCCTGTGACATCCGTTTCTGCGATTTTTTTCTCCGACCTCCCTGGTCGTTTCTTCCCGGTCCCCTTTGAGTGTTAGGTCCCCTCGGGCCACTTCTAGAAGGGTTGCTGTTCTGAAGGTTCTGTTCTCAGTACTTTTCGCATTCTCTCTGATGTCAACAAAAGTTTGCGGCCACCCATCTGACATGGACGGGTGTCCCCAGTCCCGGGTGCGGAGAGAGGAGAAACTTGATTCAGGTGAACAATTTGCAAAGCAACCAGAGAGACGCAGCCTCAAGAGGAAACCCAGCGTGCACTCTCCAGAAACACAGCGCAGGCGCCTTTTTTATAAAGTTCCCGCCCTGGTTCCTGATTGGTCCATTTTTATGCAAATGAGAAACCATATTTGTGCACTCTGATGGGTCCGAAAAGCAGTGTCCTGATGGGTTGATTTCTTCCGCTCTGAGTGGTCATTAGGAGTCATTTTGATTGGTCAGTATATATGCAAATGAGGATATAGCTACACAGCTCCCATTGAACAGGTCGCAGCCCGTTGGTGTGGGAGTGTGTGTGTGCGCACGCGCCCCTTCCCTGTCAGTAATGGCTCCTAGGCTGTGGTTATGAATCTGTGTCGTTAACCAGGAGGAGTCCTTCCTGGCAGATACTGCATATACACCTTGGGTTTCATACTGGCCATATCATCTGTGCTCGTAGCTCTAAAACAGCTGTATGGCTCTGGGGCATCTATATCCTGGCGATGTGAGAATCTTTGCAGAGGGCAGTCCAAGATAAATATTTAGTTTTAAGAGGATCAATCTGCCTGAGAATATTCCCGTGATATATATGCTCTTGTAAGTTAGAAGAGTTCGACGTCTACTTTCATGAAAATTGAAGAAAGTCCAAATGAGTTGTCAGCTGATTCTCATTAGAAATAGCTTTTGAAAGATCAGTATGTGATAAGCCCTGGCCTATTCACTCAGTTGATTAGAGTTTCCACCTGATAGCCAGGGTTTCGGGTTCAATCTCTGGTCAGGACACATGCCAGAAACAACCAATGTATGCATCAATAAGTGGAACAATGAATCAATGTCTGTCTGTCTGTCTCTCTCTCTCAAAATCAATCAATGATTTTTTTTAATTTAAAGAAAAAGAAAGGTCCGTATGTGAATTTGGGGCATATAATTCAGAAAGGGCACTGCTATAACAACTTCCATCCTTGTCTACTTATTTGTCTAAACAAAGTTTCTCAGCATTAATATTAAGGGAATTTATGCTGAGCCCTGTGTTGTTCTAGCAATGAGTAATTTTTATTCATGGATACACGAATTGGTAAGAAGAAAAACCCAACCCCACCAATCTCATTGAGATGCATTTCCAGTAATATTCGACTTTTATGTTTAATGAGTGTTTATTTACATTATGTTTATTTTAATTAATTGTATACCAAGAATAATTTTAATGATAATAAGGTAGAAGAAATTAATTAACACTTAGAGCCTTATGGCCTCAGGAGGAAATTTTTAATTTCTTTTAATAAACATATAATATTTGTTCAGACAAGTATAAAAGGACATTCAAGAAAAATCAAGTGTAAAAATGCCTTACTTTAGGATTACATTCCATGGAAAAAGTTGAGTGGAAATACAAATTCAAGAAGAAAAAGGAAAGACGGAAAACTTTCACCCTATTAAAGAGGATCTTGTCCACGTATTTTTGTAAATAGATGGTGGTAGGTAGCAGATCACATTGGCACTTAGTTTCTATTTGATGCATTAAAATGAGCGATGTGACAATCTTATTTTAAAATGTAAATATTGAAGATACATCAGAAATGACATTTTTGCAAATACTCAAACTTATCGTTAGAGTTGATATGTCAAATTAAAAGTGCATGAAGGTAAATACTGTACATTCCATTGATACCATATTATAGAACAGGCAAAAATAACCTTTTGTGAAAAAAAATCTGAATAGTGGTTGCCTTTAGGAGGAGTAGGGGCATGGGTTGACTGGGAAAGGTGCCACTGGCCTTTTCGAGGTGATAGTGATGTTTCACACCTTAATAGGGTTTCGGATTAGAAAAATAAAAGCATTTGTCAAAAATCATCAAACAGTATACTTGAAATTTCACTGAAGTAAATTTTATCTCAAAAGGAAAATCTATAAACAAATATTTGAACTCTCAAGTTACTGTCATGCATGCTGAAGAGTTTAGGAGTAAAACATATTGATGTCTAAAATTTACTCGGAAATTCATTCAAAATAGATTGACAAATGTGGAGATAAGTAATGTACCTAAAGCAAAATGTTTACAGTAGAATATAGGTGGTGAGTATACGGTGTTCACTGCTCAATTGCTTCAACTTTTCTGTATATTTGAAAATATTCACAATAAAATATTGGAGGAAATGTGCAAAGATGATATATTTTTTTCATAAGGAGAATATATTTTTCATAATTCTTTTAGGGAATATGTGGGCAAAAGTTTGAAGACCATTGGGTTTCTATTATCACCACTTGCTGATGAATTTTTAACCTAAACTTACAGTCCGAACCTCTCTCCAGAATCCCAATCATACTTCCATCTGTCTCCTGGACCATTCCATCTGGACTTCCCATCAGATCTAAAATTCAACAGATCCAAATATAAAGTTATTGTCTTCCTGTGTCAGTTAGAAATATGATCAGTTACAAGTAAAAGAATATAAGAGTCAAACAAAAACCAAGGTTATTTTTCTTACATAACAAGAAATCTGGGGGTAGGTGGCTGCTGGTATAGGTTCAGCTGTTCAACAATCTCCTGGCTGGCAGGTCTGCAATTCTCCAGGCCTTTGCTCATAGTCACAAAACGTTCTATAGCTCCAGGCATCATGTCTGAGTTCAAGATGGGGAAAAAGCGACGGGAGCAATGCCAGTGACAAATGAACCTTTTATCAAGACAATTTTAGATTTTCCAGAAGCCTCCCAGCAGAAATCCACACAAATCCCATTAATCATTTTTATGTCATATGGCCACCCTAGCTGCAAAGGAAATCAGAAAGCAAGTACTCAGCTTTTCTATCCTCTAAATTGGATGTAGATTTGGGTGACAGGTGAGCCCATCTGTGTATTTGGAACATTCTCCCCCAAACCTTCTCCACCTTCTATATTCCGTATCTCTGTTAACAGTTCCATGAGCTGCTAATAGTTACCCAAGTAAGAAACCCAGGAGTTGTCCTTTCCTCTCTTTCCTCTTCTATTCTTCATATTCACTCTGTCTTGATCTTTTATCAGTCTTAAATCTCAGCCTCCTTCCTACACCCACTGCCACTGTCCTGGTTCAGGGTGTTGTTTCTAAACTGCAGTAACTAGTCTCAAATCTGAACTTTTAAAACCATCCTCCCTGAGTCCCCAGCTTGACCAATCTAAAAATAGAAATCTAACCATCTCTCCCCTCCTCAGATCTTGTCTGCGGCTTTGCATAACATCTAGTTTAAAGGCTAACTTCCTTACTATGTCATTGAATGTAGTTTCCTGCTTTCACACTAATGCGCTCTTAAAAATGTGTTAACAGTTAGGATGTCCTACCCCTGTCAAGGGTCAGGTCCCTTAGGACACGACTTTGTGCAGGGGAAAAGCTGGGGAAAACTATATTCAAAACCTAAATCTGTTATGTTAGGCAGGCAACCTACTACATGTGTGCTAAGATTGTAGTATGAAAGAACAATAGATTTATATGTTATGATATGGGTTCTGTTCCCAGAGTATATAGAATCTCTAATATATTTTGTCTTAGAGAACTAAAATTCCACAACATATTTGAAGTATAACATCATTGCTGTTCATTCAGCTCAGAGATTTATTGAATGCCTACTATGTACTAGACACCACTCTTAAGAGTTCTTTTCCTTTATCATAGAACAGAGATGACAGATCTTGAACAATGAGTGTTTGACTGAAGCTAAAAACTCTCCTCTTTCTGCACACCTAGTGATATCCATCTCTGTCTTGTTTCACTGCTTAAAGCTTTTGCTTATTACCAGAACTGCACTTTAACTTTTCTGTCTTCTACTCACTTTTCATAAATAAAATTCACTTTGGATACTCAAACAAGTGTCCAAAGACACAGATGTAGGCAAAGATGGCAACATGGACAGAAAGTGACTGGTCATCTAACACAACACAGTAACAGCCAACACATACAGTATTTACTCTGTGCCACGCACTGATCTGGGCATTTGACCAATACTAACTCATTAATCTCCATAACCCTGTAAGGTATGTACTATTATCTCCATGTAGCAGATGAGGAAACTGAGACCTGACGGTGCTTTGGTCAGTTGGACTGAAAGTTGTGCCCTAGTGTCTTTCCAGCTCATCTTCTCTGCTCCACTTGGGCTAACTGCAGCTCTAAGTTCCCCCAGGAGGCCTTGTGTTCTCCTGCCCTGTCGCATTTGCAGGTGTTATTTGCATGTGCCTGGACTGCCCTTCCCCTCTGCTCAGACTCATTCTTCCAGGCCAGAGCAGGCCCACTCTCAACAAAGCTTTCTCTGCCCAGTGCAGTGAGGCTGGGAGGCACTGGCCAGCACTTTGCCTGACCCCTTTACTTTGCAGTAATTATTTGCTTACAGATCTGCCTCTACCACCAGAGACAGTGTTACCAGGCCCCTCTGACTCCACGTTGTTGAGTCCTTGGGGCTTGTTGCTACACCGCCTGGCTTATAATAGACAAAGTTTTGCTGAATGAATGCATATAGGCTCCCTGAATTTTACACTTTCTTGTCGCCCCCATACTGTCTGGCACCACATACTGTAGACACTTAGTCAACCAGAGTGGGAGCCTGATTTCCCCACCAGCAGCCTAATTTAATAAAACAAAGCAGAACAAAACCCACCCGCTCCTAACTTCCATTTCCACATCCCTTTCCACGCCCTCCCATCGGTTGAATCCAGCAGGACCCCGAGAGCCTGACGCCCCCTCCGCTGGCCGGGTGGGCCGAGCAAAATGGGAAGCAGCCATCCGGGCAGGACAACTGCATCCTGCTCCTTCTCCCGTTCTTGCCTATTAAGGTAAGAGTCCTCAGAGGAGCGCGGGAGGGGCGGGGGAGGGTCCCTGGAAAGTGGCCTCCGTGGCCAGTACTCTCGTCCGGCGCCAGAGAACCACAGTCCCCAGCCGGAGGTGCCGGCGACAGGTCGTGCCAGCTTCAGGGCGGCCTCAAGTCCTACTTCTCCCTCTATACCCTAGGTCACCTTCCTAGGTTTCCATAGCCACCAGGGCCGCGTCCTTATCCTCAATCGCCATCGCAAGCCTCAAATGAGTCTGCACAGGGCGCTGATTAAGTGGGTCTCGGGTTCCCACTTAATTAAGTGGACGCTACTTCCTGGCAGATGCTCGGATAACCACCGGGAGCAGGGCGCCTGCGGAGCACGTCACCTGGCATCGGGAGTAAAGAAGGCGGTCCCTGGTCCTGGGAGAGAGTAGGGACGTGCTCCCACTGACCCAGTGGCGCTCCAACCCTCGCCAGCCTCTTCAATCCAGGTTCTACTGGGGCCCTCTAACGCCCCCTGCCGGGGGCCCGCCTGCCTCCTACAGGCCCCGCCTCTGCCCCGCCCCCATAGACCCCGCCCCCAGTCCCTAGCGCTCCACCCCCTCCCCGCCGGCTCCTGCCGCTCCCGGCACTCAATAGCCGGCCTGGGAACCCTAGATCCCGCCGCTGGGGCTGCAGCATGGGGCGCTTCCGCGGGGGCCTTCGGTGCATCAAGTACCTGCTGCTCGGCTTCAACCTGCTATTCTGGGTGAGACCCATAGCCCAGAGGGCCGGGCAGGGAGGGGGCCGGGCGGGGACACGGGGCCAGGGTCCCCCGGGCTCTGATCTCTGCGGCGTCCGAGCCGGGGTCTGGGAGAAGGCAGGGTGCTCCAAACGGCCGAGGTGAGAAAAAGGCAGACAAAGAGGGAGAAGAGGGATGGAGAAGGAGAGAATGGAAAGAGAGAGAGACTGAGCAAGGAGAAATGGTGAGAAGGGGGGACACTGTGGGCTCTTCCTTTGAGGAACCTCCCCGCCTGGGTTTTCATCTCGCAGCTGGTGACTCCAGGTGCGGGGACGCTGACCTGTCCTCTCCTCCTGGGGGTCGGCTCCCCTCCAGCTGTGCACACACCCCCTTCTCGCTCTCCTCCACACTAGACCCCAGGCCTGGCCAGGGCATTGGGAGAGGAGACGCTCCCTGCACAGAGGCTGCGGGGGGTGGTGCCCCCGTGAGTCCACACACTCGGAGGGGGACTGTGATGGTTTTATGTCGGAAATTGGGGGTAGGAGAGAAAATGGTGTAGGAGGGGGAGAGGGTCGTCCTTTTTCTGAGTATTGGGGAGGGGTTTGGCTGAATGAGAAGAGGCGATGATGCTCTTCTCCAAAGGGGACCAGCGGAAGGGAGGGGCGGCAGCATCTCCCCCAACCCCCAACCCCCAAACCGCAGTCGCTGCTCCATACTAATGCTCCCAGGGATGATCTCATGCAACTTTGCATTGAACGAACAACATTCTCGGGACTAGTGGTCCACTGAGAGACAGAGCCATGACCCCTGTCTCCTATATTACTGGGACAAGACTAGGGCTAGACCATCCCTAGATTCCTAGATATGCCATCTCAGACCCTTTGGCTGTGGGACAAGGTCTGAAAATTGTCTTGTTTGCACATCCCCTCTTGGGCTTCCTCAAGAGAATGTCAGCCAGTATAACTGCTCAGATAGACCCAGAAGGAAAATACAGATCTTGCTTTGGGTGAAGAAGTTGTTAGGGCCAGGAGGGAGCAGCAGGGGCCTGGGCACTTCCAAACAACTGGAATGGAGGAGGTGGTGGCCGTCCTAACTGCTCTGGGGAGGTTGTCTTCCTGTGACTGCAGCTAATTAATTATTGAATGATGGGCTCTGCTTGTGTCGGCCAATCCATTAGCCCAGATGCCTGGATGACTCCCACAACTCAAGCTCTCAGAGGCCAGCTTGCCATCTTCAGCATCCTTCATCACATCATCAAGGTGTGAAGAAGGTAGCCTTGAAGACAGCCCCTGAATTTTAAAAATACACATGGCTTTTGTACACCTGGGCATCGCCACCCAGCATATACAGGGAGGGGTATGTCTGAAGGCCTCTGTGCTGTCTGTGCTTTTGAATAGCCTGGCTTAATTTCAAAAGCTATGCATTAGAAGTGTCATGCCTCAGTGACACCTTTCACTCTCACTGCTTACAAATTCAAAAGGAGTTATATATGAGCCTGAGAAGGCTTGGCTTGGTGCCTGTTTAGTGCCTGACGTTGTGCCAGCCTTTCCAGGGGATAATGGGAGGCATTCTTGAATGTTTTCAATGTGTCAGGGACAGTACTATGCACACTGCATTCATTATCACACTTAATCCTCACAACACTCCTCATGTGCATTATCCTCGTTTTTACAGACGAGGAAACAGAGGCTCAAATGGGTTAGCTTGCCTAAGGTCACACAGCTAGTGAGTGGTGACTCAGACTCAGCCTACTTGCTGCTAAGCCCTGTGGCACATCACACTCCTAACCTGTGGTTCCCCAAGTGTGTTTTCTGGACCAGCAGCATCAGCATCCCTGGGAACTTGTCAGAAACACACATTCTCAACCCATTCCAGGGCTGCTGAATCAGAAACACGGAGACAGGGACCCAGCCAACTATTTTAACAAGCCTTCCAGATAATTCTGATTTATGTTCAAGTTTGAGAGCTGCTCTGTTAAACAATTATTAAATAGCCATTGTCAAGATAATTTATGCAGATACAAATATATGTGTAATTAACAAATATAAAGCACTGTTCTCTAAGCTGCCAATCTAGTTGAGGAAGTGAGACCAGTGCATATAGAACAACAACAAACAAAACGGACAGTATAAAATTGAGTGACAAATTTCACACTTCTGACCAGAAATTCAGTAAGGGAAGTAGGAAGAAAGCGGTGTCTGAGAGCCTAGCAGAGTTAGATACTGCCTTTCGTTCATGTGATCGAATGAAGGAGATTAGCAAAAGGTCCACAGCAATGGTGAGGAGTCAGGACAGTTCTCCTGAAGAAGGGGATGTCTAAGCTGAACCAAGGGACTGAAGGAATGTTGGTGGACACAGCTGTGGGGGCGACACTGCCCATCAAGCAGAGGACCAGAGCAAGGGTGCGTGTGACCCACCATCTGACCAAGGGATGAGGCTTGAGTGCAGAGATCCCAAGCGAGGTGTGCTTGAGCAATTTATTCTGACTTCTGGTCCTCTGTTTTCTCCTCTGCACAATAGGGTAACAGGATTGTTGAGAGGATTACAAGGAAATAGGGGAAGTATCTGAGCTCTCCTTCCTATGAGCCTAGTATACAAGAAGCGC
Organism: Macrotus californicus; assembly: GCA_007922815.1. Lineage (NCBI taxonomy): Eukaryota > Metazoa > Chordata > Mammalia > Chiroptera > Phyllostomidae > Macrotus > Macrotus californicus. Next base: position 119,162 of record VMDR010001123.1, read on the forward strand.
TCAAAAACTATTATTGTTGAATGCCTGGCACATAGGAAACATTCAGTAAACGTTAGCTCTCTTTCCCTAATCTCTTAGTGTTGGGAAATGTATATGTTTGCCAAGTGACATGCAGCTTGTCTTCATTTTAGGATAACTATACATTATCTTCTTAATCTGTATTTGTGGATTTTCCCCACTAGAACTTAGAACACTCTGAGAGCAGGGATTTTTTTTTTTTTTTCCGTTCTGTTCATGTGTCTGGAAAAGTGCCCAGCACACAGGAGGCACTCAATAAATGTCTGCAGAATGAATAAATGAATGTGCAGGGTAGAGGGCTTGATACAAATGGCCTTCCCAGTTTGCCCAAAAGTCAATTCTCAGCTTTATCTGGAGGACTGAGACCTCTTTCTGCTCATTACTTACTGATTTGTTCTGTGTTTGCACAGACTGAGCCCAGGAGGGGGATATGGGGGCCTTCCGGTCTCCCAGTTCCAAGGGGAGGGGTCCCCAGGGTCTCGCAATAGCAGCTGTCACAGGCAGCTTTCCCACGTCTATCCTACACAACCAAAGGGAAAGGGACCAACGGAAGCAGACAGCTAATGATTCAGGGGAAAACGACTGTTTGGGGTAAATTACCTAGATATCTACCTCCACCGTAACTGAGGAACCCTCTTCCAGAAAAGCCCCACCCTGGTTTCTGAAGTTGTTTTTTCCTGGTTAGAGGAGTTTGTGGGAAACTTGGGGAAGGGGTGGAGGGTAAGGGACAGTTTCCCTGGAAGGATAGGCTTTAGCAGTGACTTCAGGATAATGTGCACACACACCCTTAGATGCCGTGCACCTGCCCTTCTGAGGTATCTGGTGCCCTGCTCTGTAACAACACTCCCTTCCTGTCAGGAACTCACCACAAGGCAGGCACAGAGGCTGGGCTGGGGTATGTTTTGTGATCTGCAATTTGACAAATCCATTTGCAACCTTCTTCTGGCAGGTTGGTTTACGTTTCCTTAGGCTGTGCTCCTGATTTTATAAATATTCAACTAGATCCTGCCAGGGCCAGCACAGCACTCCCTGGCCCGGGGCCACTGGCTGGATGCACCATTGAATTTTACAAAACAAAAGTAAAGCCTAGCCACGAACCTCCCCTAAGTTAATTTCTGTTATCACGGTTGGTGTCTGGTGGGAAAGAAACCCTTCCCAACATCTGTCAGGTCTGAATTCGGACACTACCATCAGATTGCGTAGCATATTCCTATGCCTTTCACTGCAATCACCTTTAGTTTTTTCCTCCGTTGCATAGCAATAAAAATAACACAGCACAGTCCATCCAGCCACAGATGTTGGTTTAAAGAAAAACCTAGGCACTGTTTATCCCTGGCTTATTGTTGTATACTTGGCGTTTTCCTATCATTGTGCTGTGCCTTCGAACCACTCAAGGTTACCCACCAACAGGAAGCGGGACTGTTCATTGTTGAAAGTCAGATGCCATATATGGCTTGTTTGAAGTCGCGTTCTTTCCCTCTTACCGTGATTAATGCAGCTTTGGGGTTTCACTGAGTGATGCCTGACAGGTGCTGTTAGGAAAGACGGTGTCACGTGGCCTGAGGAGTGAAAGACGGTTGAGTCTCCTGAGGCTTACAGAGGTTGCCTCCTCTTCTTCCCCAAATTTCTTTCAAACAATAACTTCGGAGCTCCTACCTGCAAGAAAAGACTGATTTAAAAAAAGACCTGAAGAAAGTATTCTTTGGGGTGCACCCAAAAGCTACACCACCCCAGAAGGCAGATGGAAATTTCCTTGGCCTTGTTGCAGGATAGTCCTTATTTCTGATTTCTGTCAAGGTGGGAAGAGAGTGGCAGTGGCCAAATCTCCCCTAATGTGGACGAGAGGGCCCAGTGTTGGGAGGGGCAAGGACTCACTGATAGGGACCAGTCTGCAGAGGCTAGAGCTGTAATTCCAGTCATCTGGTAGACCTGAGGCAGGTCTAGGCAGGTGGCAAATCATTTCTAGGAATTCAGAGCCTGCAAGGTGGACACGGACAGCACACTGCCTGGGGTTGTTCCTAGCTGTACTATTTACTCACCAGGGCAGCTTGGTAAGTTGTTGAATCTCCTAGAGACTCAGTTTTTTCACCCAAAAAATGGACATGATCAAGTACCAACAACAATCTATGGTCTCAGTCCAGATAAGGTGAGTAAATATATTTAAAGTAGCAAACATAGACTCAGTGTAAGATATTAGTGGCAGCCGTATTTAAACACTGGAAGTTCAAGGGGGAAAGTAGACTCCAGAACACAAGAGATTCATGAAGGTAAAGGGAACTGCGAAACAGGCAGCCCAGTCTAACCATCCAAACTAAGTGACAAGCGTCGTGGAGCTTATCAAAGGTATGAGCCGGAAGGAGAGGTCCCTTCCTCAGCAGTTAGTCGCTCAGCAAACATATGCTGACCTCCTACTATGTGCCCGCCACCCTGCCAAGGGCTGGGCGTTCAAAAATGATTAAGACACAGTCCTTGATCTTGAGACACACGTGCCTTTCTCTCTGTAAAGTCTTTGCTCTGTGAGGGCAGGGAGTGTGCTGTGCTGGTGGCCTCTTCCTCCCATCCCTCAGCACCCAGAGGAGGCTTAGCAGACCCTGGCAAGGCTCCCCGCAACAGGGTCGTGTGCACTGACCCAGCACAGGAACTGTTTGTTTGTCCCCTGCCCTGCCTCTGCGTTGCCAAGGGGAAGCCAGTGGGTGGCAGTGGGAAGACCTTGGTGATTGGTGTCCCCAACCTTCAATGTGCATACAGGTCACCTAGGGATCTTGTTCAAATATACGTTCTGTCTCCAGAGGTCTGCATTTCTCAAAGCCCCCGTGATGCTGTTGGCCTAGGGAGCACACTCTGAGACCACTGGTTGAAGTGTGGCCTGAAGTGGTCCCAGACCCACCAGTGGCTCTTGTTTCTGAAGGGCACAGGAAGTGCCCTTCCTCTTAGCCCACTCACCTGGCTTCCCTTAATTCCAGGTACCACTTTGCCATTATTATTTTAAGACTTTATTTTTTACATTAAAACTCAATGGTTTCTAGAATTATGCAAAATGCAAAATGCCCTTTGTGTTTCACTGTGTTATTCTAGAACATCACCCATGCAGTGTCTTTGGGTTTCCAACCGTGTGTGACAAAAGAGAAATAACCTCCGTCCACCCCCCTAAAATTGACAATATCACAACAGGGCTGTTCTCCTAAAGCAAGTGAGGCTATAGTGCCGCTGGGGTAGCGCCTGCCATAGTCACTGAGGGTTTAAAGGGAAGGACCTGAGAAAGAGGCCGGTAAGATGAGAATATCGGATGGGCTGAGAGCGCATCTTACAGATGAGGAGGAGCACCTGGGCCTGCCTTCTTCATCCTCTTCAGATTTAATTGGGGACAAAATTAATAATACTAATAAAATACATATGAAGTGTTTTTTTACAAAGCACTTTCATACGCTTTATCCCATCTGATCATGAATCACAAAAATCCTGCGAAATAATAGAATTATTCCCATTTTACAGACGTGGAAGCTGAAAGTCAGGCATAGTAGGTGGTATGTCTGAGACCAGAGAGGTAGAGAGAAGCAGAGCCAGGATTCACACCTAGGTCTTTTTTGTAATCCTCACCTGAGGATATATTTCTGTTGATTTTTTGTTGTTGTTGTTTTAGAGAGAGAAACATAGATGTCAGAGAGAAACATCGATTGGTTGCCTCCCTCATGTACCCCGACTGGGGATCGAACCCACAGCCTAGGTATGTGCCCTGACTGGGGATTGAACCCACAACCTTTTGGTGTATGGGATGATGCTCCAGTCAACTGAGCCACCCGGTCAGGGCCGGGTCTTCTAATTTTAAACCCGGTGTTCTTTTTTCACTGTGTTAACTTATAAGGGCATGGGGAATATAAGGTATGAGAAATGCTACCAGCTTGGGAAATGTGAAGTCTGTGATCAGGAGATTATATCCAGTGTTGGATTTAGTCTTGATGTGTTCCAGAAATGCAGGTGCAAAGGGGTGCATCAAACACTCGGATCAGTTTAAGGCCAAGGAAAAGCAAGATGGGAGTTGAGAAAGGGTCCGTGTGAAGAGACTTCATTTCATTAGCAAACGCTTGAAGAGTAGTTACCATCCTATCAATACAAGCTATGAGCTGGCAGCTTTCCTAAGCACATTTTATATCTTTATCCTCACAGTGACCCTCACTTTTTGTCATCCCCAGAGAGACTTGCCCAGGGACTCAGCCAGCCAGTGACAGAGCTGGGCTTCTGTGTGTAGCCCCAGACTCTGGTTTTAACCGCTCCAAGTCTGCAGACTAATGGGGAGAGAAGGCGGAAGCTTTGATGAGCATGTGAATTCTAGGCCTGCGCTCTCCAAAATAGTGGTGATGCTATTCATCCCATGAGGCTATTAAAATGCATTAATATTAAAAGAAATGTAATGTTCAGCTCCTAAGTCTCACTAGTCACATTTCATGTGCTCGATAACCATCACTGGCTAGTGGCCACAGGACTGGACAGCCCAGAGGGAGAAACTTACATTTAGAGGTCACTGGAGAAAGTTCTATGGGACAGCTCTTGTCTAAATATAGGTATTCTTTCCCTCACAAGTTATTTTTTCCTGTTTTTCTCTCTCTGACGAGTCTTGTAAAAACTATAAAACCAAAGACAGAGAGGGAACATCGTTTCTGGAAAGAGGGCACTGGCCTAGCTAGAAGTTTAGAGAACTCAGGGAATTTCAGCTGTCATGGAAAGAGTGTACACCTAAGGCCAAAGTTAGCAGAGGAAGGCAGTGGAGGGCTAAGTACTGGCCGTCGTGGGAGTGGTGTTTCCTCTCTTGGGTAGGGTTAAGTTTCAGTTTGAATGTAACATTAGCGAACCTACCATCATAACAACACTCAGGGCGGGCACTCACTGTTCTGAGTGTGCAACATAAACTCATTTCATCTCCTAGGGAGGCACTATTCTTACCTCCACTCTGCAGCTGAGGAAGCTGAGGGTGAGAGAGATTAAGTGACTTGCCCAAGACCACAGGCTAATAAACAGCAGAGCCGGATTCAAACCCAGGAGGGCTGGAGCCCCGTGCTGATCTGCTACAGCCACTCGGCACCACAGCGCTTGTCCATGTGGATGCTTCTGTTACTATCCTGTCTCAGGGCGTCGTTACTCAGTCTGAACTCTCAGAAGAGGTAACATTTTCTAGAAGAGCAGCTGGCAAATGTTCCAAAGTGTGTGCCAAGCCTTATCCTCTCCATCATAATGGTGAATGGGGAAAGTCAGCTAGTAAACTGGAGGATCGGGCAGGACTGGCAAAGCCCCCCAGTGGGGCAGGGACAGGGGCCTTGGAAGTTGCAGCCACTCATCCAGGAGCCTCCCTCACCCCCTCCTGCTCTCCCTGTGCACCCTCAAATCCGTCCAATCCCCTGTATGGCCAGGCGCCCCCTGCCTTCAGGACTACAAACATTTCTGGTGAAATTGCTGTTAAGAAAAATCTCCTTGGAACACAAAGCTAGATTTTCATGATTTTTACTGGATTCCATCCAAGCTAACTTTTTAATAAACAAAGTGTTTTCACTTGTTCCGATCTAACCTGAGTTCTACTGAAACACTGTTTTTTCTCCCATTGCCTCTCTGTGGTAACTAAAACTGGGTGTGGTCCCTGTCATCCTCGGTTGATATTTAAGAATCCTGTTTATCTGCTCAAGAGTCGTTCTCTCAGGCTATCTTGAAAGATATTAGGCTGTTAAGCAAGTATTGTTCACTGTCCTGTCTTAGTTGACCTAAAGCTCGATAGAGATGGGGTGCCACTGTAGCCCTCAGGTGTTTATTGAGGGAGTGAGCCCGGGATGACAGCCAGCTGGACGCTGCCGGGAGGAAGTCCAGGAAACGTAGAAAAGGCCATTATTGTCCTCCTGGAGCTCGTCCCCTGGGTGAGGGAAGGCAGACATCGGGTTTAAGTCACTTGGGTGACTTGGTGGATTAGATTTCAGTCCTCTGTGTATTTGCTCTTCACTTGATGAAGCCATCTGCTCACTGCAATCATTAACTGTGTAGTCCATGATATTTATTTTGCTATATAAAAACTATCCAGCTATCATTTTTCCTCCTCATTCTTGCTGCTCTCTCCTCCCCAGCTGCTTTCCCTAGATTTCTTTAGAGAAAAAGCATTGTGTATAACCACGGAATAAATACAACACACTTCCCGCCATTTAGATTGAAGTTTTCTGCTGTATCATTCACAGCAAGTTTTACATCAGCTTAGTCTCCTTCCCCTGAGCTCGGTGTCCCCCCAGGACCCCTTTTCTGCCTCCCGGCACTGTCACTCGACCCACAGAGTTAACTTTATAACCAGCAGTCCTCAGCCTTTTTGGCACCACGGACCGGTTTCATGGAAGACAATTTTTCCATGAACCGGGGGTTGGGGGGTGGTTTTGGGGTGATTCAAGCACATTACATTCAAGCTCACCTCCTGCTGTGTGGCCTGGTTCCTAACAGGCCCGGACCAGTGCCATCCACAGCTCGGAGGTTGGGGGCCCCTGTTTACAACCTGAACAGAAGATGGTCCTTCAGCACAAACACATAGCCTGATGTTCTGTCCGGAATGCATAGAACACTCCAGATCCTGTCCTGGTTTGGAGTGCTGATCCCCTCCCATCTGTGTAGCACTGATTGGTTTATAAATAGGTCCTTACCTGAAGGAAGTCTTTGAGGGATTTCTCAGTATGAGCTTGTTCCTAGGAAATTATTAGGAGGAAAGTCGTAGGGAAATTAGAAGCACGGGTGTCTAACCAGTGCATTTCCATCTAACAGCCCTCTCATCATGCGCTGCCAGGGTGCTGCCCCCGCCCGGTTCCACCTCACTGGTCCAGGGTTGAGACAAGGCAGGCTCCTCAGAGTAGGTTTGCACGGATGTCCTACGGCATTTGGCTCTTGTATTTCCTGACAAAATCCTTGATTTTGAGAACATGCCGTCAGAATCCTTGCCTTGCTTTCACAGCAGACTGGTAGAGAAATTCTGGGAGCTGGCTTTCCTCTAAGAGAGAAAATCAGTATCATCTTCCAGAGCAGACGCGCTCCTGCCTTAGGCCCGCTAAAATAATGACACTGCACCGCCCTCCTGGTATCATAAAGCAGCATGCATTCGCGGCAGGCACTGGGAGATGCTACACCACTCCATTGGAGAGGACAATTGCCACCAGGAATGCATGTTAGCTTAGGAGCTTTTATTGGAAACTGCAGGGTTGAAGTGTCATTTCCAACTCTGTGTGACTTCATCCCAAAGAAAATGCAAGAGATTGGGTCGTGCATACACATGGTATTCACCCTGGAGAAGCAGAAGACGGTAATGACCTTCTTCGTTCTTCCATCTGGGGGTGCCGCGTGTGCAGCTGTCATGTATTAAATGTTCACATGCTTCTGCCTGGAAACGGCGTGCATAGGTTTATTCTCTGTGTCCACGTATGATGGGAAGCGCACATCCTCGCAGGCTCAGGAAACACAAAACTGACACCACACTCTCTAATTTGCTTTGTGTTTCTGTGGGAAAGTCTTTTCGCTGAGGGTATTCAATGGTGTGTTCGCACAGCGCCTTCTGAGGGGTCTGCGCAGTGTTTCCCAGGTGCAAATGAACCTGAAACCGTGCTTCGCAAGGCGTCCCCTTGCAGGGCTGTGAGGGAGTTTGTTGGAAATCGCTCCTGTCAGCCTGTCTGAAGTCCCGTTGCCATTAAGAAAATAAATACCATTCATTGGGTGGCTTAAACAACAGGAAGTTATTCCTCACAGTCCTGGAGGCTTTAAGGCCAAGATCAAGGTGCTCAGCGGGCTTGGTTCCTGGTGAGAGCCCTCTTCCTGGCTCACAGATGCCTGCTTGCTCCTGTGTCAGAGGGAGAGAGGGGGAGGGATGAGAGAGAGAAAGAGAGAGATGTAAGAGCACTGACCCTATCTCATGACCACATCCAAACCCAATCATCTCCCAGAAGCCCCACCTCCAGACACCGTCTCCTAGGGGGTTGGGACTGAAGCAGGGGAACCTGAAGGGCGGGCACAGCTGAGTCCACAGCCCTCCATTCATTCACTTAGCAGGGGCCCGTTGGGAGCCTGCTGTCCAAGGCAGCGGGCGGGTGCTCGGGGCCAGCAACACAGACCCTGTCTCTGCCCCCTCACAGCCCAGGGCTTAATAAAAAAAAATTACAGAAATATTTAAACAGAAATGCTTATAGCACACATGAGGGAAGGCACATGCCTAAGCCAGGTATGCATCCCAGAGGAAGTGACATCCCAGCTGAGAGCTCTGCATGGGGGTGAGCGGGGTGGACGGGGAGGGAGCTTTCTAAGCTGGAGCAGAGGCCCCGAGTGGGAGAAAGAACTGAACCTGCGGCTAGAGCATCTCAGGACAATTCATTGTGTCTCCCATCGAGGTAAAAGCAAGTGCTGTCTGAGGGCTTCCCCCAGTGAGGCTTTTTACCCAAAGGGCACCTTTCAGCTGGGCTTAGTCGTCAGAGAGCAGAGCAGCATATGTTTGCTCTTTGTGGCCAGCGCTGGCCAGCCTCCCGAGGGTGGGTGTGCTGAGGGGGTGGGGAGGGAGCTGGACAGACAGGAGGTCTGGGGAGTAATGTTCGTATTTTTGCATCTTTGAACTGCATCCCTCCAACTTAGTGCCAACTGAAGAACCATGTTTGTGATTTATGAAACTTTTTAAGTGAAAAATATATGTCCTTAAGATAGAACATTTCATCAGCAGCCCCAGGAAAATATAGAGTACAGTAAAATAAAACTGAAATCCATTAACAAGTTCTGCTTCTTGCTAAATGACTTATTTCTACTTTTTTTTTTTTTTTTAATTCTAGAAAGAGGGGAAGGGAGAGAGGGAGGGAGAGAAGCGTCTGGCCCACAACCCAGGCATGTACCTGCCTGGGAATCAAACTGGCAACCTCTCGGTTCTCAGGCTGGCGCCCAACCCACTGAGCCTCACCAGCCAGGGCAGGTAGCCATTTCTTAGAGAGAACTTTTTGTCCACCAGTTTGCTTTAAGTGCTTTCTAATCAGTTCTGTGTCCTCTCCTCTGCTACTTTAGTTTTAGAACACACGCCGTCTTCTCTAAAAACATATGCTTACAATTTGCAACTTATATGAAGTTAGCTACTGAAATAACTTGCCCACGGAAATGCAGAATATAATTGTATCTAGTGAGCCCCTGGCTGATGATACGGATTTATGTGTCCTTGTCCCTTTCACTGCTATGCTTTCCTCTTTTTCAATATCGGGCACAGTTTTGCCCTCAAATCTGGTTTGATCACACTCCCTGAGAGCCTGACACACAGCAGGGACTCATAAAGAAACGATGACTCAAAGAGTGATAGCTGACATCTTCTCACGGGCCGGTTCTCTGACTGAGTCCTTACCTGCAGGGTGACTGTCCCTCCTGGGCCACCCAGTGGGGGTCAGCTCCACCATGAGCCCCTGAGATCCTCTAGAGGAGGAACCGGGTCTTCCCTACCTATGAATCCTTGGCTCCTGGTTCACAGTAGATGCTCAATAAATGTTTATTAAGTGATTAACATCCAAGCCCAGCTCGTACAGCTGTATGAAAAGCCCATTCCTAGGAAAACAACAATATTTCTGGTGATGATTACCAGGCATAGGATGGAAGCATGGGGTGGAGGCTGGAGGGCTTCGATCTAGAAAGGTTAAAATTTGGGAGTCGAGGGGGCTGCAGGCTCCATGCAGTCCATTCCATGAGCCTTCTTTCCCAGGGTGTGTGACACACAGAGCAATGGGACTCAGTGACAGTGGACCTGCTCACCTTGTTCTTAACTGGGCTAGACTTGGTGTGAGTCTTTTTCAAACTATTTCTAGCAGAGCAACCAAAGTCCAACGGACAGAGAGTCACTCAAGAGCCTCAGAGGAACTGCGAGTTAGAAAGGACTTCTTTGGCTATGTGTCTCTGTTGATGACACTTTCCAAAGCAGTGATCACTGTTGTCATGAGCAGCCCAGCCTGGCCAGGTCCGCCCCCAGTGTCCAGGCCACAGCACGCAGCTGCAGGCAGGAGGATTCCCTCTGCGCGGTGATGACGTTCAGCTAAGCCACAGTTTCCTTGACTTAGGAGGAAACCCATGTGGTTTGGGGTGAGGGGGCGTGGATAAGCAAAGTGCAGATATTTTCTCAGTGTCCCGTGGCTTTAAATTGCAACCTCTCTTTTAACTTTCCATTATGCTTCAAACACGTCTGTGCCAGCAGTGGGCAAATGTATTCCATCTGGGAGGATGATCCAGACAGCTATAAATTAGGGTTTGTGTACAGAGATGCCAGAAATGTGGCCGCGTGGTAGGGTGTCCCTGGGACCAGTCACCTCCTCCACAGTCTGCTGGGTGGCTGCAAGCCTTGGCCTGATGCCTCTGTCAATAGATTTCACTTTGCATTTGGAAACCGTCTTTCTATCAAGTTGCCACAGAGACGGGAGGGCAGGGGCGCCTCTGAGGCTCTGCTGGGCACACCCGCCCCGGGTAGGCTCCCACACTCCCAGGATGGTGCTTTCCCAAGGGCATCACTGTCTTTCCTGTACCTGAAACAGCAATGACCTTGAAGCTGGTTTCCTCCCAAACTCAGGCATGACCCAAGAAGACTCTCCCCACTTTGACTTGATTGAACCAACTACCATATCATGTTTTGTCTTGTCTTTTTTTAAATCCTCACCTGTGGACGTTTTCATTGCTTTTAGAGAGAGCGGGAGGAAGAGAGAAAGGGAGAGAAAGATCAATGCGAGAGAAAAGCATTGATTGGTTGCCTCCTGTGTGCACCCAGACTAGAGATGGAACTGCAACCTAGGCATGTGCCCCAACCGGGAATCGAACCCGCAACACTTCAGTTACAGGATGATGCTCCAACCAACGGAGCCACGCTGGCCAGGGCCCATATCATGCTTTTAAAAAACATCATAAAACTCATAAGAGTAATGTCTGCTTGATGCAGGAAACTTAGAAAACACAGTGAGAAGAAAAAGTCACGTGTAATCCCACGCTTCGGAGACACTGTTAATGTTTTAGCGTGATTTCTTTCAGTATTTTTCCATGCCACGCTACCCTTTTTAAAAACACAAAAATCTCTTCAAGCTGGCTGATCCCAGTTCCTTCCACTGTCCCTCTCACATTATCCAATTAGTGCTCTCCTCTGAGTACTGGAAACATTTAGTTATTCCACATTAGAGACTCCAGCTGGTAGACCTCTGTCCCTCGGGCTCCTCCTTGCTGAAGTCATGCCGCACTTCTGAAGGGCCTGGCCACAGAGGGACTCAGCCTCGTGGGGACAGAGGGTGAAGGATAACGCCCTCGTATCATTCCAGCCAAAGGTAACCCCAAACGGTAGTGCCAGGTTGTACAAACAGCCCCACAGATAGAAGGGCCCCCTATACCAAGGGCTGTGTGGGCCCCTGACTTCAATGTTTTTCCTACTTGACATCTATGTCACAGACCATATCCTTCTGTCTTCCTTTCTGGGTAGCAGCCTCTATCTACTCTGTGCGCCTGGCGACAGGCCAGGGCAGCCCAACACTGACGAGGGGTGCACAGAACCAGGAGTGGAGGGGCTATTTTTACATCTTTGCTGCCTGTCCCCTGGTGCCTTGAGTTCAGAAGGTGCCCAGAGAATGTCAGCAGATTGACTGATGTGATGAAATTCAAGATAGGTATTTGTGGACAGAGGACGCTGGGGCTGGAGCCTGCTAGCCAGCATTTGTGACGGTCCTGTGGTGGCAGAAAAGGACTTCCAGCTTTGGTTCTCAGCTTCACGAAGCCCTCAGAGTGGCGGAGGGAAGCAGGCGAGGCTCTACCACGGCCAGCCACTGCCCCTGCCAGCCACTCGGCCTCGCCATGAGCCACACGGCACACAGACCATCCTTCTTCAGAAAATTATTTTTTCCTTTCTCACTTTCCATGGAAACTCAAAATAGCAACCAAAGAAAAAAATTGTCAAGCTCCCTCCCTGCCTGCAAAACCATCCCCGGGCAGTGCAATGACTGTGGAGGACCCGGGGGAGGGAAGGGAGGCTTCCACATGCCTCTAAAACAGCTTTCTCACTGGGCATTGCCCAGCACACTCATGAGGTGTGGGCAGGTCTGAGGTCGGTGTGTTTGCTGCCAGGTTAGACAGGCAGGTTCCCCCCAGGTCTTGGAGTTCATCTTGCTCTTGGTGACCCAGCGTCTGAAACACAGTGTCCTCTCACTGTGGTATTGATCAGGAGGTCCAAAATGCCCTGCAAGGGACAGTAAGGCAGGACTCAGATGCCTTCCAGGGGGTCTGTTACTGGAAAGTTCTTTTTGAGACACCTTCTAGGCTGCACAGAACTGTGTATGCCCCATAACCCAGGGCAGCCGGCCAAAGGGGGCAAACGCTGCACTTGGGATCAGGAAACTCCAGTTCTAACATCACATCAGGGACCTGGGGGTTCTGAGCACTTTATGTCACTCTCAACCCCACCCCCACCCGCACCCCAGTGAAATGGGAAGGCTATGGCCTTCCAGCCCCAGCATCCTGGGCCGCCGGCTCACTCCTGGGCTGCACACACGCTCCCCTTCCACCTTTTGTAAAGCTCTGGCGTTCACTTTTCAGCTGGCAGGGTCGGCTGTCATCGCTTTTGGACTATGGTTTCGGTTCGGCGGCACCATGAAGGATTTCTCCTCAGAGGACAAGTCCCCAGAGTACTTCTACTTGGGTGAGTGACGTCAGCTTCCCTAAGCTTTAGCTTGGGCTGCCCTGGAGGCTTAGGGCAGACCTGTCCCTGGACTCCTGGGGAGGGGACCTGAAGGGATAGAGGGAAGGGAAGCGGGAGAAGCCTGAACCCCTGAAGAACCCCCTTTTCCTTCAGTGGGGGGGATGGGGTCCAGGCAGGAGAGGGCCCTGCCACCCCTCCCCTGCCCGCCCCTCTGCTCTCCACAATCAAGGAGGACCAGTGGGGAAGACTGGCCCACGGTACTTCTTTCAGCCACTTCAAGAAAAGAAGCCCAGAATGTGACTATAATTCATTTCCAAAGAACTAGAAACTCCCTTCTGCACCTGCCCGCCACCCCCCCTCACCCCGGTGAAGTGGTTGTGCCCCTGTCGGTTACTCAGACTTCCGTCTGGGGTGCCTGGGGCCCCGCAGACTCTGAGAGAGACATCTCAGGGTTTGGAGGTGCTAGCCTCAGTCCCTCTGTGACCAGGGACTGCAGAGGTCCAGGGAGGGAGGGCAGGCAGGGCTGCCTGGGAAAGAGGCCTCAGTGGGGGAGGGGCAATAGGCCACCTCCCTCCAGTACAGGGCGAGGGGTGTTGGGGAGGGTGTACCCTCCCATTCTGAAACGACATGATAAGTCGAGGCTGAGAATTTCCCCCCCCCCGGTTCAGAGCCCTCTCTCCATCTGCTTCCAGTCCTCTTCTGTGGCCTTTTCTCATTCTGCCCCTGGACTCTAGATTTCAAAATGCCCAAGACTGTGGTCAGTCCAGGGGATGGCCCTATGTGACCGGCTGCTTTTAGATTCACGCAGCCATAGAGGATACACTTCAGTTGCTCATGGTGACCTCTGTGCTTGGGGCGAAGCAGGATCCTGCAGAGATCGTTTGTTCCAAATCCCAAGAAGAGCAGAGCCATTTCCTGGGGAGGACCAGTGTCCAGATGCCACTGAGAGCCAGGGACATCCTCGCCAGGGCCACTGCCAGCTGTGTTAGCCCCTCTTCCCAACACCTTCCTACCCCATACCCTCCTGCCACAGAAAGCCCACTAAAAGATGGGTAACAATAAGGAATCCCACGTTTCATCAAATCTTAGATGCAGTCTTTTGTCAACCTCCAATTATTTTAAGTTCCACTAAGAAAAGAAATGCTGCCACTTTAACTAATGTATCATAAAGCGCACATCCTAATTTCAGAAACGTTCAAATGTAAAATTGATGAGATGTGGTAAAAGGAGTGTGGAGATGGGGAGTCTCCAGATTTGGCTCAGGGTTCCACACAGGCACCAAGGACCCAGGTGTTTTTCATGTTTCTACTCGCCACCCGCGGGACAACCTCAAATGCGTCCCCTCAGGATTACAGAACAGCTGCTGTGGCTCCAAGCATTGCACCCTCATACAGCAGTATCCAAAGGAGAAAAAAAGGAGTTTCACCTCCGGTGGCCCTTTTTAGGAATGAATGAAACCTTTGTCAGGAGTCCCCCGCAGACTTCCCCTCGCAGCTGGTTGGATTGCAGTACGTTAGTCGTCACGGCCAGGAGGAGAATTACTATGACTGCCTCTCTGACTAATCGGGATTTACCCCAGGCCTGGAAAGGGCCCAGGCTCCCCAGACAAAAGTGTCTCTGACACTTAGACAAAATCGGGGTTTTTGTTACAAGGAAGAAGCAGAGGAATTTGCCATCCTACTTAACTCTGAAATGCTCTTTCTTTCCACCCACACAGTTTTCAGGTGGTACCCACCCTTCCATCCAAAATCTCACACGCATATTTAGCATATTTTTTCTTCCTTGAGGAATTGCTGGCTCTGAAAACCTCCTCGGAAGCATTCCCCTCTCCCAGAGCAGACCCTGAGTGCCCCCAGACCAAGCTCGGCCTGTCCTCGGCCGGCCCATCCCCAGGAACCTTCCAGCTCACCCCAGGGACACACAGGAGCGGTTTGGGGCGCGTGGAAGGAGCTCATCTTCCCTCATTCTGCTGACACTCCAGGACCTGCTTGTGTTGTCACTCTTCCTGCGACCTCTAGTTCCATCTTAGCATGGCCGCACCCAGTGCCTGCTGGGTTGACCACAGCAGTTTAATCCAGTTTTCTTGGGATTCATGCCTCTCCAGACGTGTAGGACATATACCATGATGGGCAGCAGACAAGAATCTCCAGCCCATGTTAAATGCCAGTGAGTGGCACAGACACGACCATTGAATTAAGCGTGAGAGGGAACACTGCAGGCTGGCGGGACAAGCCTCGGGTGGAGGGGCGCTTGAGCTGGGCCTGGGAGGACGGAGTGATTCCAGGGAGACTGAGTCAGGGAGAGCCCGGCTCAGGACTCTGAGTCTACATGGCAAGGTGCTGGTAGGCAGCTCCCACTCTCTCCCTGGCCTGGGGCAAGTCTGGCTGATTGTTCAGGATGCTCTTCTGGGGGAGTCCTCTTAACTGGCTCCTCCCAGCCATGCACACCTGCTGCTTAGTGTGAACACCGTTGTCTCCCCGCTATGACTTCAGTTCCCTGACATCCTAACACGAGGTCCGCCCCAATAAAACCGCCGCTGTCCTTTGCTCCTAAAATTCAGGCATGTTGGCGTTGAGGGTGTCTGTCTGCTCTTCGCGTGCTGTGTATCTCATAGTCCTCAGGTGTGACACCCAAGACTGTCCACCCAAAGCTGCATTTTGCCCTCAGGTACATGGAGAGGCGTCCACCTCAGTTAGAACCAAAACATGGGAAACATCCACCCATTCAGCTATAGTCAGACATTGTCCTCGGGGTGTTGGAATAGCTAAGTGCCTAACACCAGCCACCATGCCACCATGCTTGAGGTTGAAAGACTTAAACCTCTGTAATGTGATTTCTGAGCTTGAACTGGAAATGTTCAGCCACAGTAAAGAAAACGCATTTTAAAAGACCATGAAATCCTGGGTTACGTGAAAAATGGGAGAGGCTGTCTCCCTTTCAATGGTAATGAATGCCTGGCTATCTAAAAATCTCTCCACGGTTATTTTAACTTTCGGATTTTGGTTATGCATTCAAGCAGGGGCACCTCTATTCTTTCTACTTTTTTTTTGTAGACTCCTCTGTTTGGGAAAAAATAGAACCTATACCCATGGGCATATCAGCCAGCACCTGGAGTCCTGGGCTCCGCGGCCACACAAAAAAGTATGAGAACCCTGGACTCACCCCATGTAACCTCATCCATTTGAAGAGACTCGCAGATGCAGACGTAACAATTTAAATCATAATAGAAACTACCATGTGACTAAATGCCAACGTAGCAGGCATTTGCAGTGGGAGCCTCAGGGTCATTCGAAACTGGTGAGGCCAGAAAGAGCTGAGTGGGGTGTGGAAAACCAGACCGCGGTCAGCGGAGAGGATGAAGAATGAGGACTGCAGAGGTTATAGGGCAAGGTGACACGCGGCATGTCTGCAGGACAGCGGCCAGCAGCCTGGGCTGGGCAGAGCACTCGCCGTGGCGTGTGAAGGGCTGGGGCACGGTGGGAGGGAAGATTACAGGTGTTGGGGAGGGCAGACGAGCATACAGGGCTTTGAACGTCCGGGTGAGTTAATTTGCTAAGGAGTAGAAGACTAATTTAGGGTTTGGGGGAGGTACGATCTCACTGCAATTTTAAAGAGATTATTCCGGCAGCAACGGAATGAGAGGGGAGTCACAGGACAGAAAAGAACAATCTACATCAGGTAGAAGAGGGTAAATGGGGGTAAATGGTGATGGAAGGAGACTTGACTTGGGGTGGTGAACACACAACACCGTATACAGATGATGTGTTGTGGAACTGTCCACCTGAAACCGATACCGTTTTATTAACCAATGTCACCCCAGGAAATGCAATTAAAAAGAAAAAGAAAAAAAAGAGCTAGCTAGACTGTTGCTATAGTCAGACATAAGGGCATGACCCATGACAGCTACAGTAGGAATAGCGATGAAGGGAACAGAGACAAGAAACATTATTAAACAATACCATCAAACATCACTAAAGCCCGGGACAGAAGGAATCAGAACAACGAATGACATCAATAACAGAAACAAGGCCAGCAGTAACAAGTCATGACCTTTAGAAGGGAACCGGGGTTACACACATAAGGGGTCCTGCTCAACCAGAGAGAGGGTGCGCGTGTAAACGGAGGTGGGGGGTGGAAGCCCCTAAATCAGCCCAGGGAGCAGTCTCTGTCTGCTCTGCTCCAGAAACCATGCACTGAAAGCTTGGACCACAGGTGGAGATTCGGGTCCAGCCTAAGAAAACCTTTCTAACGATTTGATCAGTCAGAGAAGCCGAACACACCTCCGCAGGTGAAAGTGAACTCACCTCTTCAATGGTACCTAACATACCTCTAAGGGGGCAAAATCAGAACCAGGTGTGTGTCCATTCAGGAGGGTCCTGTGCTGAGCAGGGGGGTCACCCAGCTCCAGACAAACATTCTGATTCTATTTTCTAACCTAAAGCAACGTGAACTGCTCGTGGTGCAAGAGACGTCGTATCTCTATGGACGTGTCTTTATGGACATGTGATGTCTCTTCTCATCGCAAATCCCAGACACTTGACTCAAACCACCTTGAGCAAAACAAATTTCTTGACTCACATAGTCCAGGACTGGCACCGGTCTCGGGGACGCAAGTGACGTAATTGGATCCAGTCTGTCGCCATCTCTGAGCTCTGCTTTTCTTTGGCTCCGTTCTGGGCAGGTTTCCTCTACAGGCGACAAATGGCTGCCCACCGCTCAGGGCAGCACTTCCCGAGCAACTCTGGCAACAAAAGTCCAGCCCAAGTCCTGAGCCACCTGCCTCTCATTGGCAATCTTGGGTCCTGTGCTCGTTCCCAAGCCAGTTATTGCGGCCAGCTGGCCGGGATGGGCTCGTTGGCTAAAGTCTGGGCTTCACCCCTACCTTGGAGCTGGGGCCATTTGGCCCACTCAAACCACAGGGAATAAGAGTCACCGGGGTTCGTTCCTCTGATGGACACGACAAGGAAGTGAATTCTGGGTGCGAAAACAACAGTCCACACTGCGGGCCTGAACCCCTCTTGCTTGTGTTTGGTGGTCTGGGGCAGGATGTGGGTTTGCTCACCCTCAGTTCTTCCTTGTCAGCCACACCTCTCCTCTGCAAGTCAGCCCTTGGGTGGCTGGAGATAAAGACACCTGTGGTCCGTGCTCCAAGTTCAGGGTGGTGGGTTACCATAGAACCTTAGCACTGGGAAGAAATAAGGAGACCAGGGGCCAGACGGGCAAGCCACAGGGGGCTGGCAGTCAGCCGTGGTTCCCAGCTCTTCATGGTGACTGCTGATGTCCAGGCCTGTGCTTGTCCCCATGAAATCAGGGAACTTTTCTCCACTTCAAATTCTCCTTATGATATAAGAAAATCAAGCAATATACATGTTCATAGGAATTGTTATTTCTTTCCTCAATAAATAATCTTCCAAATAAGAAAGATACCTGCTCTGTAACAATGAAACAAGAAGAAAAATACACCAGGATACCATTTATGGCCTTGCAGAGCAAACAGTGTGAGGTTACAGGACTTTTAAAAAGAAGCAGGCCCAGTTTGGGGAAAACCTCACTTCGGGTCACAGGGTACCGTTCACTGATCTGTGTATTTTCTTTTCAGAATAGGTTCCAGAACAATCAACCCATTAACTCTTATCACCCTTTTGTTAAAGAGTGTGTGTGGACAAGGTTGGCATAGTCAAGTGGTTCTTAAAGAAATAGGGGCTCAGGGCCCAGAGCCCCACCTCCCAGAGGAACCAACTGAAGACACACGGTCCAGCCCCCTGCTTCTGGGCAGATGACCGCCACACACTGTAGGAGAAGTCCTTCCATCTCTGGGGGTACTTTCCTTCCTGGGACCCTTGGTTCTTCCTCTTTGCTGATGGACAGAAGGTCCCTTCTTGGGATAAAGGCCTGGGCATGACTTCACCACCAGGGGACAGGCTGAGTGGGTCCCACCGTGAGGGGGTCGGGAATGAGGACAGGCAGTGAGGCAGTTAGACGGGCCACCGCCTGCTGCCCCTTCCCAAGGACCTGTGAGCCAAGGCCGAGCCGGGAGGCTGGTCTGTGAGCACCGGTTGCTAACACAGAAAAAAGAGAACCTGGCCAGGGTGGGGTGGGTGGCAAGAGAGACTTGAATGACCTGGTGTTTCCTAGACCGTCTCTGCTTCCAGCTCTCGGTGAACACTGGGGAGGAGCCCCCAGGGTCCTCCGAATTTCACCAACCTGCCCTTCCGGCTTCCTGTTGCCATCTGTGTCTGGGGCTGCCTCCCTGAGGGACAGACCCCTCAGGGGGCATCTCCCCAGGAGTGCTGCTGGGGAGCAATGCCCTCAGCCCTTGGCAGGCTCGAGCACATGAAGTCATGTCTGAGCAGAGAACGTTAGCAGGTTATTCCACGGAGGGGTTGCCCACACAAACAGCAGCCACTTGGCGCTGGAGGGTCCCCGGCTGAGGAGCTGCCTCTCCCTGCTGAATCCAGAGTCGAGGACCCTGGCTCGCCCTGTGGCTGGATGTCGTGTAAGGAAGGCATTCCAGGGCTGCATGTTAAGGGGCTGGCTTGTCTTTTTAAACACTCTGACTCACTCTGGTGATGTTATTTCTTTTTTTACTTCTGGGTTTTCAGTTGTACCCAAGAGTCGTGGTAGCTGCATAACAGACGGGCTATAGCTGGCATCGCTGGGGCAACATCTCAAAGCATTTTTACAAGAAGTTAGAGTGGGTCACTATGGACATCTTGCAGATAGCAAAACTGAGGAAGAAGAGGTTTGCCCAGAGCCACAGTTGGCAGGCCTGGATTTCTGGCTCCCAGCTCTGTACTTCTACAGGAAAATCCACAGATCATCAAGGGTAGACCCCACTCCCCTCAAGCTTTTTTCCCTGCCAACTATAAATTACACAATTAACAGATTTCGAGCTGAGAGAGTCGCCTCTCTTCACAGCTCCTATGGAAAGCACGGCACGGGAAGGAGGGTGCGCACCGGGGAGTCACTTCCTGGCTCAGGTCCAGTGTCACCCCTCACTCGCTGTGCCGTCTGAGGGAAATTACCTAACTTCTCTGTGTCGCAGACTCTGCAGCTGTGAAATACAGATCCTTCTCCGAACCTTGTAGGGCAATGGGAACAGGAGATGCTTTGACACACAAACATGCTTACGCCCAGTACCTGCTGTGTAATGAGCCCTGAATAAGTACTCACTGCGGCTATTACTGTAATGAGGGCGGGCTGAGGAGGGAGTCGCCCTGTGGGACGCAGGAGCGAGTGCGAGGCAGAAGGCTGCAGGAGGGGGTTAGATACCAGGCAGTCAGAACGAGAGAATGGCTGATACCCCCCGCTTGTCTTCCTGGGTGGCAGGTTCCTGTCAACGGCACTGTCCAGAGGCTGCACAGAGCAGGCCGAAGCACAGGAAGTGGTCGTGGTGGCATTTCATGTTTTATGACTCAATACCTGATAGCTGTTGTTTAGGAGAGAGAACCCAAGACCTTCACCTTTCCCATAAATTGAGTCCCATCCAGTATTCTAGACACACATATAATTATGTGCGTCCTGGGCAAGCTGGAAGGGAGGGAGAGAGGGAGAGTTGCAGAGGCATAGAAAAAGATTTTTAGATGAAAAATCATCATTAGCCAGGTGTGTAAACCCATCTGCTGCCACAAAGCCACTGAAACTGAGGACCATGCCATCCACTAGCCAGTCAGCAAAGGGGGTGGCCATTTTCAACCGAGTCGATGCCGACCAGGCTTCAAGGATCTCCTTTCTGTCAACTGAAAAGATGCTTCTAACTTAAAAAGAGGAATCGGAAACCTAAGGAACAATGATGGAATTGTCAGGAATTTCTGGCAGCCCGTCACCGGGATCACTGGCATCTCAAGGCCCAGCTGTAATAAAAAATGCAATTTCAAAGTGGTTTCTTTTTTCAAGTCAAGGGAACTAGGACCCGGAAAGCATGGGGAATTGGGAACTAGGTCAGACACTTGTCAGGCAAGCCGTTGTGGGAGCGAGAGGGCTCCACAGAAACCATCTAGGAATTAAAATGTGACACTCAGTCAATGTATTCATCCATTCAGCAGCTCTTTTAGGGGCCAGATCAGAGAAGGCTAAGGTATTCTTAGAAGCCACGCTGGTGTGCTGAGTCTTATAACTAGATTTGGGAACCGGATTCAGCAGGCCCAGGGATTTTGCCACTTGTTGAACTTCTTCTGATTTTCCCTTTAGCTCCAACCAGCAGGGCTCATGGGTGTGGGCTGAGCCCTGTGGCCCAAATACACACAGAGGTTTGCTAAGGAGAGGCCTCAGAGGTTGGAGCTGCCAGGCTGATCCAGGGCCAGTTGCAGGGTGTATTGCTGTGAGCTTGAGTTCTGATAGCCGCAGGATGGAACATTGTACAAACAAGGGCATGTGCCTGGGGAGCTCATTATTTCCAAAGGGCAGGGATTGCTGCCCGAAGGACTGAGTGTGCTTGTTTCCAGGGGGAGCGCCCTGGCCTCCTCAGGCCCTGGTGCCTCTGTCTACTGCCCCCTGGCCTCCTCAGGAACACCCCTCCTCCCTGTTTGACTCTCTGGGGCCCTTTCTTATCTACTTGACCTTGGGAGAGTCCAGCCCTGTGGTGGCTTCTTAGACATCTGCTGGGATGTTCTTCCAGCATGTGTCACTGAGCCACAAGGAGCGGTGGCAGACAGCCCATCCAGAAGGTGAGGTCTGATTTGCTCTCTCTGTATCCTCACATCCAACAACACCGATCGAGAATTCTGCCATGAGCTGGGCGTATTCTAGGTAGGAGGATAAGGTTTGTTCGTGGACTTCACATCCACAGACGAAGACATATATGAGAACCTGCAAATGCACAAAACAGAAAAGAGCAGGCCAGATTAGACCCCTGTGAATCCCCATGTGTCTGGAGTGCAGGATGGATAAGGACCCAGAGAGGGGCGGGTCCCTAGGCGGTGGCCCCGAGAAGAATGGTGGGGAAGCAATGGACATCGTAAGCAGGAAATCGATACAGTAAGGTGTCCACCCATGAGTCATTCTTCGAGGGAACTGAGTAGGGTGCTGTGTGACTGCCCTGTAGCCTGTCTCCATGGGCTGGGAACTGGGCTCCAGGCCTCTGCATCCTGCCTGTTGCCATCTTGCTTCCTTGCTTCCTCATTAGTAAAACAGAAATGTAACACTTGCCTTGCATTTGGGGTTGTTCTGAGGAGCCCAGAGGTGATAGAAATGAAAGAGCTTTGAAAACTGAATTTTTAAAAGTGTTTAGGTGTTTAGGCAGTGGGGCCAACAGTAGTATTATTTAAATATCATTTTTCTCATTCCCACATCCATTCCCCACGAAATTGCTTTTTTAGAGGAAAGGAGAGGGGAGGAAGTAGCAGGGCCAGCAGAGCCGGAAATACATAAGTACCTGCCTCAGAAGTGCCAAACCCAGGGCTTCCCCAGCCCAGAGGAGGCTCTGAGCAGGAAGCAGGGCAGCCTGGCCCCACCCCGCCCCACCTCTGTCGGGGCACAGATCAGATCTGCCCACAAACCACCGGAGGCACCCAGGGGGCCCCTGGAGGCACCTACAGGCCAGGCTCAGGGTTTCCCCACAGGGGTGGCACCCAGCTCCCCACCCTTGCCGTGACTGGGAGTGGTTTCCAAGTGACTCATATGAATAAAACGCCAAAAAATAAAATAGAGGTGACCGGCATTTTTCTAAGCAAGTCAAGTGCCAGGCCCTGTATTGTGTTCTAACCTATCTCAGGATCAGAAGAGGAAATAAGGGAAGGCCTGGCTTTCTTTCTCTCAGAACAAGAGCATTTCTGCCCCTTTCTTTCTCTGTGAGAACTTTTCCCGTGGCCGGACTTCGGTAGCACGAGAAATTCCCACCCGAGTCAAGGCTGCTGTTATTGCTGGAGAGGCCAGATAGCAAAATGGCCACGAGCTGGCTGTGAAGGCAGATGGATATTTTTATCCTGCTCTATGAGCTCGGGCAAATTGTTCAGCCTTTTAGACAGTTCCTCTGTCTTAAAAAAATGGAGATAATAATGGTACCTGCTTCTTGAAGATTAAATGAATAAATCCGTGCTAGGTGCTCAGAACAGTGCCTGGAGAAAACAAGCCCTTAGTAAATGTAGTTAATGGTATATTAATAATAGTATTATTTGATGTCTATTGCCTCCCCACCCCCACCCGTGGCTGTTGTTGTAGCACTGCCTCCTGGGTGTCCACTGTATGAGGTGTGGCCTCCGAAGTCGATAGTTCACACAAAACCTCATTGCATAATTGCTATGTCCTGTCCCTCCTTAACCAGAAACCCCTCTCTTGTCCCACCCTCTCCTTGCCTCCCCACCTGTGTTCCCTCCCAGACACTGTGTCCTCGTGGCTCTCAGAGCCGAGACAGCCCTCCGTCCACAGGGCCATGGGCAGTAAGGGGCTCCTGAGAGCTATGGGTGGTATCTCTGCCCCCGCGGTGGCTCCCAACCCTCCTGATGCCTGTCATCAAGTTCACACCAGTGGTAGTGATACCCCTTCCGGGGTTGATGGGAGTCTGAACGGTGAAGGGCCTGGCCCACAGCAGGCCTATGGGAGAGCTGAGAGCTGGGGCAGGGGGGTGGGACAGATGCCGGGCCCAGTCCCTGCTGGGCGAGGGCCTGGGAGTGGGTCCCCTCACCTCGGTAAGCTCGGCGTTCTTTGTGCCCTGAGGATGGTGGTGGCCCTACCTCTCAGGGTCCTTGTACGGACTAAATCGGCTGAGTAAAGGCTAAGCAGATGTCACCCACTGTAGTACTGACCGCCTGGGGTCCTGCCCTGTGGACAAGGGGCAGTGGTGGCCAGCCGTGTGGGGACAGCACCTGCTGGAGCCAGCACTCAGGGTCCCCTCTGCCCTCTTCCCCGCAGGGCTCTACGTGCTGGTCGGCGCAGGGGCCCTGATGATGGCCGTGGGCTTCTTCGGGTGCTGCGGAGCCATGAGGGAGTCGCAGTGCGTGCTCGGATCTGTAAGTGGGGCACCAGGAGATTGGTCTGAAGGGAGCCCAGCATCCAGCCTCCTGCGCCAGCCCTTTCCGGGACCCACAGAGGCCTTGGCACTTGCCCACTGTCCCTGAGTCTCAGTTTCTCCATCTCTTGCATAAGAACAGTGTTATCTTTGTCCCTGCCAGATATGGAGAGGGGTGGGGCTGGACCGGGAGTGAGGTCATTAGTGTAAAGATGTCTGGGGAGGAGAGTGTCTAATGATTGAATGGGGCAATTGTGATCTTTCAAAAAGTACCACTTCACAGCAAGTGAGGCTGCTGACAGCTTCCTATAGGCCGGGAAGTACTGTTATCAACGCACTGCTGTTTGAGGGCAAAACTTCACCAAACATCCCTCCTGCGGCTTATTTTAACACGCAGCCTCTGTTTTGTCTGTTTTTTGATGGAATAATTTCTCTGAACTGCTATACATCCAGTGCCAGTGTAACCCAGGAGAAACGGGCGGAGGGAGACGAGTGGCAGGAAGGGAGGAATTTTGTGTGTCCCACGAGGAGCCAGACCCGGCGGGTTCACGGGCAGCCTGCCCTTGCCCAGTGCAGCCTTTTCTTTTTTAATTGTTTAAGATTGTATTACTTTATCGTTGTTCAATTACAGTTGTCTGCATTCCCGCCACCACCCAGGGCAGCCTTCGATTGTCACTCTGTAAATTCATCCTCTAAGTCATCTTCTTGCCCTTCCTTCTCTCTCTTTCCCCTGCTGCTGAGCCTCTCTGTCTCCTTTATCACTGAGCCGGGTTAGGTCAGAGCAGACCCAAGAGACGGGAACAGAAATCTGTCCAGGACACCTTCGCCTCCACCACCACCTCCTCAGAGAAGCCTCCAGCCTGCACAGCCTCGGGTCACACCTTCCCCAAAGCCAGGCCCCACCCGTCACTCTCTGCCTCCTGCTCTTCTTTTATATGTTTATAGAACCTCTTTTGTCCAGAAAGTGTTCGCTGCGTACAGGTGTCAGGCACCATTTTGATATACTATCTGAGATTATCTTATTCAATTTTCTTATTGCTTTATTCCTTTCTCATAGCATCTCCTTTCTCATATAAGGTCCATGGTAGCAGAGGCCAAGGGATCTTATCTTAGTCTCCGCTATCTACCCAGCACCAAGGACAGTACCTGGCACATTGTAAATGCTCAATAAAGAACTGCTCATTGAATTAATGAGTGAGTGAACGAATGAATGAGCAGATGAATTAAACTACAAGGTACTAAGGGGCAAATGCTTCCTGCTAGACCAACTCAAAGTAACAACCTTGCCTAATGTTTTTCAAATGAAACTAGAATCAAAGAGGCTAAATAAATCAAAAAGGTACGGAATTAATGAAATCAGTATCTTCTCTCTACAGTTCTTCACCTGCCTACTGGTGATATTTGCTGCTGAAGTAACCACTGGAGTGTTTGCCTTCATCGGCAAGGGTGTAGTAAGTAAAAATTACTTACAATTTCTTTGTATGATGGTTCAAGTGTTCTCGCTATGGCAACAGACGGGAGGCTATTGATACCCACAGTGATGTTCCAAAACCATGCAACCCCCACAAACGTCATTTACACAGAACTGTTTAACCCAGAGGCATTGTATGGGACGGGACTGAGCATCTGAGTGTGCATGCACACACCTGTGCACATTGTTTCCACTAGCTTTATAAAGGCGTCTGTGATTTTTTTTTTTAAATAAAAGGATCTCTAGTATAAGATTATCTCATTTGAAATGGAATCAAAGTCAGATTGCAGATGTGAGAAAGAGGGTTGGGGAAGAATGTGCATTCTCATCCCTCGTGACCATCACTTGTCCTTAGGGCTTGGCCGGAACCGAGGCCACATCACCTCCAAGACTAAAGCTTGACCTCTGTGTGCTGGTGAAGCCAGTTTATTTAGATCTGTGTCCAAACTGTAGGTGTCCAGAATAGGCCATCGGGAGAACCCACAGAGGAAATGGCTTCTCAGGCGCTTAAAACACGCTGTGGCAAAGAGGTGTTTTTGAAATGGAAAAGGAGGAAGAATGGAATCCGGGTTTACTGTATTTCACATAAATTCACATGCTGTCAATATTGTGTTTATGAAATCATTTTAGATTTTAAAAAATAGTAAACATGTAGAATAAGTAAATACCATCTCATTTGGAATTTTCCTAAGGTAGCTGGTTATGTTTGTAGAGAAACTCTCCACATTTTATGTGATATTTGAATGCTGAAACAGTTTACCTTGGTCATGAACACCTTTGAAAGCATGTCATGTCTTTAAAAGCATGTTTTAACCAGTGGGTACCAGGAAGCTGGGGCCTTGACCCCAGCTGTGCATCCCAATCACCTGGGTCGCCCAGCAACCTGGGGTCCAGTTGATGCTGATGCCCATTCATGTTCGAGAAACTGCCCTGTAAGAAATCTTTCTAGTTTATGAAAATTATTCTTGTTAATGTATCCTTCCATCCTCAAAAGTATCTTAGAAACCCCAGAACCTATCATCTGTTCCATATATGCAGAATTATCTTAAAATACAGATAAACATATTGGAAAGACTGCATTTTTGAAGGGTAAGGAAGAGGGGGTTTTCCTTGATGAAAGGAGAATGTTTGAAATTTCATTAGAGTTGTAAAGGTGTCTGTGATTTAAAAAAAGAGAAAAAAGATCTCTAGTATAAGACTACCCTGTTTGAAACGGAATAGCAATCAGATTCCACTCACTTTCCCCTCGGTTTCCCTGGTGTTTTTCAGGCTATACGACACGTTCAGACCATGTATGAAGAGGCTTATAATGACTACCTTAAAGATAGGGGGAGGGGAA